>SKCR01038462.1:0-61904 GCA_019454045.1 Zanthoxylum bungeanum | reverse complement strand
TGGAGAATTATGCAGATCATGGTGTTGTTGTACAAAATAACTATGTGACAAATGAGATTTCTCTCTTATCATTTGTGATTAGATCACCAAGATATATAAATGATAGGAGGTACATATGATTAGTTCCTGGATTGAGAATGATATGAGACAGTATCATTCCACGAATGATTAATCATTAAATATCCCTAGTCAGAGTATTATCGAGATTGGACATCGATAATGCGTAAAAGACTAGTATTACACTTGTGCGCGTTGTGAGGGCATAACAACATAGTTCCTGCAACTATCGGGATATTATGACAAGGTCATGTATATCCGATTATAGAGACTAGTTACCAGAGATCTGACATGTGCTTCGTACGGGGCAGACACAATTCCAACCCCAGGCCTAGCACGTGACATCCGATATTGGATCGACATACGCAATACTACGTATACTACGCCTGATATAGATCGCTTATTCTTGTAAGCATGTTTCTGGAGAATTGGGTAGGCATGGCGCTTTGCTAGAAGCCAACCTTGTCTTGTAAATCGGTACAAACGTAGTACTAGGTACTTACGTGTTCGAATAGTCCGATAACCGTATTTACTGCCAACATATCCGGGGATCTCATGGGTCGCTTCCCGAAGATTCACCGATGACGTATGACTCGCACTTTATTAATTTGGGATTAATTGGATGAGAGAGAAAATTAATCTGGGATTAATTACGGACATATTTTATCTGGGATAAAATATCATATAATGAGAGATAACGATTAATTTGGAATTAATCGAATAATTAATATATTCGATATATTAAACGAAATTGGATTTCGACTCGGAATTGAAATTAGATTTTAATTCGGGCGAACGAGTTAATTTAGAATTAATTCGTTAGCGATGTGAATAGTGATTTTGCTAGGCATAATCATTTAATTGCGTCGCAACGGAAAATTCGTTAATTTGGAATTAGCGAACCCGAGCCCGCGAGTGTTTACGAGCACATTTGCATTTCGAATTCGAGTGCGGCATGCAAGTCACGTCAATCGTCAAATCGCTAGTCCCATCTAGAGTCACATCATTCGTCAATCATGTGATAGATGTCTTTCACTTTGAGTGATTGACACCAGTTACTATTCATGAGTGATGTGACTTGATGGAGGTGGTTGTTGGCATAATTGCCATTTGACTTTTGAAGCCAAATTTGGTAAATCATTTTATTTGTTTTTTGAAAATTAAATAAAGTGTATTTGATACACCTTTTGACAACAACCAACACAACACTCTCTCTTCACTTTCTTCTCCCTCACTCTCATGCCCACAAGGGGCAGAATTTTCTCTCTTCTGCAGCAGCTCACTGCCGAGAATGGAGGGGAATAAATAGGTGATTTTTGTGGCAAAAATCACCAAGTGCTAGCACCCCATTTGAGTCACGCGAAGGTGATAGACTAGTATTGCACTTGTGCGCGTTGTGGGAGCATAACGACATAGTTCTCATATATTTAAGTATTGGATACTTATGCAAGTGTGATAGAAGGTTGTGTTTACCGATGGTATGGAAATAGCTTCGCTCTGGATAGACCCCTCGAAATTCTATTGGTAGTATGACTATGTGTTTATGGAAGTCCGAATCAGGGTAGGTGTATTTGGTCTTAACCTGAGACTTGCATCGCTAATACTTACGACAATCAATATACTTTGGTTTTGGTCGTCCAGGGCTTTAACAGGTTCTGTGTACGTCTCTTCTGGGTATATTTAGAATTGGGTAGGCACAGTGCTTTGCTAGAAGCCAACCATGTCTTGTAAATCGGTAAAAAACGTTGTACTAGGTACGTACGTGTTCGGACAGTCCGACGATCGGATTTACTACCAACATATCCAGGGATCTCATGGGTCACTTCCGAAGATTCACTGATGACGTATGACTCAAACATAATTAATCTGGGATTAATTAGATGAGAGAGAAAATTAATCTAGGATTAATTATGGAGAAATTTTATCTGGGATAAAATTCTATTTAAAGAGAGAGAACGATTAATTTGGAATTAATCGATAAAATAATATATTCGATATATTATACGATATTAGATTTCGACGAGGAATTAAAATTAGATTTTAATTCGGGCGAACGAGTTAATTTAGAATTAATTCGATAGCGATGTGAATAGTAATTTTGCTAGGCATAATTATTTAATTAAATTTGATTTAATTACGTCGTAACGGAAAATTCGTTAATTCAGAATTAGCGAACCCGAGCCCGGGAGTGTTTGCGGGCCCACTCGGATTTTGAATCGATTGGGGCCCACATGTCACATCACAAGTCACATCACTTGTCATTTGACTTACCTTTATGTGTGATGGAATTTGTTGGGTGTGTGATGGCTTGTTTTACACTCCAAGTTGGTGAGATTTTTGACATATACCAAAATATTGGTTTTGGTATATCATTAATTGATTTTGGAAATCAATTACAAAAAAAAAAAAAAAAACTCATTTTTTTCTCTCCTTCTTCTTCTCTTCTCCATTCACGCCACTCTCACTCTCTTGGCATAATGCTTGGCCGAAACTCACCAAGGGAAATTGGAAAATTTGTTGCAAATTTTTCAAGAGCTAGCACTCAAATGAGTCATTCAAAGGTGATAGGAAAACCCATCTATGAGCTTGGAATAAACACTCAAAGCTTGGAGCTTGAAGAGCACAACAAAAGGGGTTGGCCGAATACATCAAAAGGAAAATCTTGGAGCAACTTCTCAAAGGCAAAAGTTTTGAACTCTCCGCCAACATCCAACCGATCAAAGTGAGTATTTCCGCTACTTTACTTTGATGTATTCACATGTTTCATTGCTTAATTTGATCTTGGTTTGACCTAAAAAACCCAACAAATACAATTCAAAAATGACCATCACAATGTGAGCATTAGAAAATTAATTAATGGAGTGAATAATTGAGCTATATATGTTGTATAAGAGATAAGTGAAACTCACATAAATGTCTCATTAGATAAATTTGATAGTTAATTCAGTGATCAATACAAATTGAGTTCAATATTAAATTTTAATTCCTCTCTTATAAGTATGTCTACAATATCATTCCTAAACGATGTGGGATGATGTACTATATTTCAATACAAGGCTACAATTAAGGATCTAAATGATATGGAGGTTTTGTTGTAATGAAGAAAATATGAAGTTCTGTCAAAATTGGGAATTTGTTGGAATATGACGGCACATAGAATATAACAATGCCGACAGAGAGTGAAAACGGGAGTGAACTCAGAATTCAATGTAGGGGCGTATCTATGAAAGTATAGGTTTGTAGACTTGACAAATGAATTCGTTCGGTTCCACATGATTATGGAATCGGGACCGAACCGAATCTGAACAGGACGGTTCCGGTTCGGTTCCATATTTTTTTTAATTTTAAATTTTAATAATAATTTTTTAAAAATTAAAAATGAGATTAAAAAATTTATTTAAAATTATTAATTTGAATTTAGATTACATTAAATTAAAAATAAAATAAAAGAACTGGAACTTAAATTTTTAAAAACTTAAGTTACCTACGTATCCTCTAGGGGTGAGAGGAATCAAAGCTCACGTAGTTCCATTATATTTTTAAGATAGTTCACTGTAGACACTGCATTTTTGCATAAAGCCCAATGATGAGACTCGTACGGAGGCACTACCTGCTAAGTCGTGGAAGTCGCGGGAAACGGATGTCGGACGGGAAAATTCAAAAAAAAATTAATACCTCGTCAAATTTAAACTCACTTGTTTAGCCTCGGGGTTCGCTTTGTCGATTTCTGTTTTAAGTATTAGCATCGGCTCAAAACCCTCGCAACCAATGAAATGTTGGACAATTATGACCCATAGCGTCACTATTTGTACAGATCAGGGTGTTGTTGTACAAATTAACTATGTGACAAAGGAGATTTCTCTCTTATCATTTGTGATTAGATCACCAAGATATATAAATGATAGGAGGTCCATATGATTAGTTCCTGGATTGAGAGTGATATGAGACAGTATCATTCCACGAATGATTAATCATTAAATATCCCTAGTCAGAGTAATGTCGAGATTGGACATCGATAATGCGTAAAAGACTAGTATTACACTTGTGCGCGTTGTGAGGGCATAACAACATAGTTCCTGCAGCTATCGGGATATTATGACAAGGTCATGTATATCCGATTATAGAGACTAGTTACCAGAGATCTGACATGTGCTTCGTACGGGGCAGACACAATTCCAACCCCAGGCCTAGCACGTGACATCCGATACTGGATCGACATACGCAATACTACGTATACTACGCCTGATATAGATCGCTTATTCCTGTAAGCATGTTTCTGGAGAATTGGGTAGGCATGGCGCTTTGCTAGAAGCCAACCTTGTCTTGTAAATCGGTACAAACGTAGTACTAGGTACTTAAGTGTTCGGATAGTCCGATAACCGTATTTACTGCCAACATATCCGGGGATCTCATGGGTCACTTCCCGAAGATTCACCGATGACGTATGACTCGCACTTTATTAATTTGGGATTAATTGGATGAGAGAGAAAATTAATCTGGGATTAATTACGGAGATATTTTATCTGGGATAAAATATCATATAAAGAGAGATAACGATTAATTTGGAATTAATCGATTAATTAATATATTCGATATATTAAACGAAATTGGATTTCGACGCGGAATTGAAATTAGATTTTAATTCGGGCGAACCAGTTAATTTAGAATTAATTCGTTAGTGATGTGAATAGTGATTTTGCTAGGCATAATCATTTAATTGCGTCGCAACGAAAAATTTGTTAATTTGGAATTAGCGAACCCGAGCCCGCGAGTGTTTGCGAGTGCATTCGCATTTCGAATTCGAGTGAGGCACGCAAGTCACGTCAAGCGTCAAACCGCTAGTCACATCTAGCGTCACATCATTCGTCAATCAAGTGATAGATGTCTTTCAGTTTGAGTGATTGACACCAGTCACTATTCATGAGTGATGTGACTTGATGGAGGTGGTTGTTGGCATAATTGCCATTTGACTTTTGAATCCGAATTTGGTAAATCATTTTATTTGTTTTTTGAAAATTAAATAAAGTGTATTTGATACACCTTTTGACAACAACCAACACAACACTCTCTCTTCACTTTCTTCTCCCTCTCTCTCATGCCCACAAGGGGCAGAATTTTCTCTCTTCTGCAGCAGTTCACTGCCGAGAATGGAGGGGAATAAATAGGTGATTTTTGTGGCAAAAATCACCAAGTGCTAGCACACCATTTGATTCACGTGAAGGTGATAGGGAACCGCAAATGTGAGCTTGGAATTCACTTGAAAAAGCTTGGATCTTGATGATGATCCATTGCCGTTTTTGGAGACCAAAACTAGTGAGTTTGTTGAGCATCATGGAGGGCCAAAAAGAATTTTGTTCTTCGTCGCATCCAATCCGATCAATGTGAGTATGATTCCGCCATATTTCATTGTGTATTCATACTTGTTTCATTGCTTTAAAATGATCCTTGGGACTTAATAGAAATCCAACATGAAAGCCCATTCATCCAAGCCATACAACCCATCCAAAACCCATGCAATCCATGCAACTCCAAATTCCCACACGCCCAAGCCCAATACAAAATAATAAAACCACATGCAAACATGTACCAAATCTATTCTATCCCCTTCCAAATTAGCCAAGATTGAATCCCTCAAATTTGGAAGGAAATCTTGACCAAAGGGGGATGGACGGTACACACACACATAGAATAAGATGAAAACCCTAACAAGCATAACAAATAAAAACCCTAGCATTCAACTATAAAAGATAACCTAACCCAACCCTAAGAGGAGCTTCCTCTCTCAAATTTTTTCTCTCTCCTCTCTCTTCCTTTCTCTCCACACACGAAAGTAACCAAAAACCAAAAAACCTAAACTCTCATCTTCAATCCTTACACACTCACGGCCAAATGACAAAAAAAAAACCCTAACCTCAACACACACGTCCTCTCTCTCTTCTGTCTTCTCTCTCGGCTCTCACGTATCCTCTCTCATTCAACACACGTCCATTCTCTCACTCAACACATTCACTCGGCAACTCACAAATCAAAGCCCCTAAGCAGCCCTAACCGAACAGCCAACAAAGAACCAAACATCAACCCAAAGCCGTGGACCATCAAATCCAACTCACACAACCAGACAAAATACCTTAGCCACACACTCGGAAATACAGTGAAACCAAGACCCTTTCACGTGAAAAGCACTCACGGTAGAACATTCACCAAATAATAACAAACAGCCCCTTCATCGATCAAACAAAGCCAACACACACACCGACCAAGTACACCAAACTGAATAAACCAACCCCCACTAGCAGAATACAATAAACAGCCTTGACGTGAGCAGACCCTAAACGTGAATCCTCACCAAAACCATGAAAACAGCCCCTGAAATACAAAGAAACAGCCCTTAAAATCACCCAAAAATAACCAGCAAACCAACCCAAAACAGTGCCAAAATCGAGACTAAAAAACAGTGCCAAAATCGAGACAAAATAGCAGCAAAAATAGAGAAAACAGCGAAACAGTGAACAAAAATGTTGAACCAGCGAACCAGAAAAGCAGTGAAGCATTAACCCTTCCGGCGATGTCTCAACGCTCTCCCGATGAGCGACTTAAAAGGTAAGACCTGAGGGCCCTCCCTTTTAATATTTATTTTGTTATCACGGACACGGCATGCTTGGTTGGGCGAGAAATACGTCCAACCGGGCATGCAAAATCCCACACTAAAAATCGGCCAAGTCTCTTGGTCGCATCTCCTTTCTTTTATTTCACTATTTATTTTTCTTTTGATGTTCCATTATTTATTTCGTTTGTATTTGTTCAAGTTCGGCTATATTACTTCGAATCCACTTTCATGACTACTTATATTTGATTAAAGGTCACCCCTTGTGGGAAATGCCTGAGGGCACCCTTTACCATATTTACTTTGTAGTCCGGGACGCTGCATGCTTGGTTAGACATGAAATATGTCCAACGGGCATGCGAGATCCCACACTAAAAATCGGCCAAGTCTCTTGGTCGCATCTTCTTTCTTTTATTTCGTCATTTATTTTTCTTTTGATGTTCCGTTATTTATTTCCGCCATTTGTCTTTTTATGTATTCATTTCGCTTTATTATTCCGCTCTTATTCATGCTAATATCTTGTGGTATCACTTCACGTTTACTTTCATGTTAGCATTGTGTCAATGACCGAGTGTTGCCTCTTGTGGTATATCGGATGGAAACCCAGACATAAATTATGTAACCAAATCTGAATGGACGGTAGTGCAGTCTGTACTTGGGATACAACTCCACGTACCGCTCAGGAAATATTCACGCATGTGTTTATGTTATTATAGATGCCATTTCTGCCTTATCCCGTTCGAACGCGTTCCCAGACGCTATGCACTTAATTATTTATGCTTTACTGTTATTATATTTTACATTATCGTACTTCCTCATTTAATATGCTTTTGGAATTATGCATTCGCTTTCATTTATATTTATGTTTTTGGGTGTGCAAATTTTTGTTTATTCGAAGTATCTTGCATGTGCTGCATAAGACTTGGTTATACCATTGTGTGAACCCGTCAATTATACTGGCATAAGTAAGGGACCATTCCGAACCCAACGGTTTGAGGTCTTCCCTTGCGAGGGGTGAGTGCGGCCTTAAATCATTTCCCAATTCACACTAGGTGGCAACTCCTTTATTCTCTGGTTTAGTCCCCCGCGGGATACTCCGTACTCTCTACGAGCTGCGAGCCCAACAGTGTCATGGTCGCCGAGCATCATAGGCATAATGGTAAACCCAACTTCACTGCTACAGTCTAGCGACTCCACTGGGGATAGAGAATCGGCCCTGAAATAATGCCTTGTAATGTATGTGGTTTTTTCTTTAGTTACCCAAGTCTCATATATTTTGCATACCCCATTTTACCCCGATGGCACCATGTATCGTGAAGTCGCTTTCACTCAAGGCGGCGAATTGTTATGTGATGATCATCACTCGTTGGCACGTACCTTAGGTATAAAAAAATGTGCGCTCATTTGGTCGCTCGAACCCTTGAGTGGGGAGACCTAGTTGTGGGCAACCCTTCACCGACGAGAGCCTTTATCCATGCCCTTGTAAGCCCACATATGAACCATAGTCGTGTATCCTATAGAAGCTACCCTTTTATGCTTGTGTTTGGGACCATCATCATTTGGATCCATTTAGACTTCTCGTCATAAGATACGAACTTGTTGGGCCACTTAAACTGGGATGAGTTTATATCTTATGATGATTGGGCCGAAAGTTTTCAAAATGACGATGGCCCACTTGTGTTTGGGCCCCCTATCATTTGAAGTTGTTTAGCCACCTTATCGCAAAGTGTAAACTTGTTGGGCCTTTTTCAACTGGGACAAGTTTGCACCTCGCGATAATCTGATTGAATGCTTTAAAATGATAACGGGCCAACTTGTATGAAAACCTTGATGGGCTTAGAAGGTCCAAACATGATCTGAATATGCCAAATACATGAGTCCGATATCCGCATTGGCTTTCATCCAGAAATGATACGCCTTGTTACGGTATATTTATATACTTTTGGATATCTCCAAGTTCATCCCCACAACCATGATTACCAATGGCCCAATTCGTCGTTTCTAGACAATGGCACGATCCCCATAATAGGCTTAGTCAATATTGTAAATGGGCAGTCTTTGTCTTTTACCGACGGAAAGGGACTGAGGTAGCCAAGGTTCACCTTGTAGCATAAGACAGAACGATTTTGTGTACCCCACATAGGTGCATAAAATAAGATGTACCTAGGACAAAAATGGACTTACCGCGAGTGTGGGGGAATAAGGTCGGAAGGATATATGCTGTTTTGATAACCACATGCATCTCATGCATACACGCATCATGTTGACCCATTGTCTTTAAAGCCATCATAGATATCCGTTGGGTTAGAGAAGAAAGTCTTGTTAAAAAAAGTTCAGCAAACATGGATACCGAGGAAAAGGAAGCCGAGAAATAGAAAATTTTACGGCCAAAATAGAAAGACCATTGAGTGGGCCTTCAGAAAAAAAAAAGTTTTTTTTTTGTTTTTATTCCTTAATAGTTAGGCATAAGTCCGATGATGAAATTGATTGCTTCAGGGTGAAACCTTAGAAACGATAAGCTCTTGATGTGCTTTTATCTGATACTTTGAGTATTTGATCTATTTTAGACTCGTAAGCACTTAATTATAGGTTTATAGCAGTGAAAACCTGAGTAGTTGGCAAAGTGACTAGTTGGAAAAATTACAGGTCGGTGAATGACTGTTTGCTTAGATGTCTATCTTGATTTGCTTGTTTTATGATTGTGGTATGGTTGAAAATAAAAGAAAAGTCTATAAGGAAAAAATTTAAACCCATAACCGATAAGCGTGAAGCTACCCTGGGCGAGTATTATTAGGACCACCATGATGAGAAATGCTACCTTAAAGGGTAGGTGTGTTAAAAAAAATCAAAAAAGCAAAAAAGCAAAAAGAGACACAAAAGAAAAAAAAAAAAATCATACCATATTGAACACAGAGAAGCAATTGCATAGCATAATTGAGACATCTAGGTTGGTTTGACCCATCGATCCCAATTTTGAAACGAAATCATTGAGTTGGCTTACCTAGGAATAAAGCTGTGAATAAACCTTTTTCACATACACACATTGAGTCTGGCTTAGATCACTTATTCAAAAACTCGGATTTGAGTTGCATTGAGTGCTTTGAAGGTTCTCTTGTTTCATTTCTGGGGATTCTTTGAGAACAATAATATGTGTAACTATTGGGAGACAATTTAAGAAAAAGATAATAAGAACATGCAAAACAAAGAAAACATCGAATGCCTCTGAAGGTATAGACTTTGGAAATGCAACATCGCCGGAAGGGTAGTAGGAGAAAAATACAAGCCGAGAATTGCAGAAACTCCTTAGGGGGAGGGCATATTTCGAAATCTGGGAATCGGAAGACATGATTTTCAGTATCCCAAAGGATGAAGCCGCTTTCCAAAAGGCGTAATTCACCTTGACCCAGTCTACCACGCCGCGAATAAGGAACATAACAGGATCTCAAGTAATGAGACCAAAGAGAACTGAGTGATCACCAGAGGAGAGTTGGCAGAATAAAACTGTAAGCAGGCCCAGGGGGCGACCAAAGCTTTTTATAGGCAAAGGGCACCAAAGGCCAAAAGGATGACATCAAGCCAAGAGACCTCAACGGAATAGGGAATGCATCCATACATACATGCATACACGTCGCATACACACAATTTTGTGTTCGCATGTTTTGAAAAAGCAATGAAGACAAGCAACTCCTCGGGAATGAGGACGAGCAAGCCGGGAATGGCACTCCCGGAATGGAAAACAACCTCGGGAATGGGGACAAGCAACTCCTCGGGAATGAGGATGAACAAGCCGGGAATGGCACTCCGAGAATGGAGAACAACCTCAGGAATGAGAACAATGAACTCTTCAGGAATAAAGACAGCAAGCCAGGATTGGCACTCCGGGAATGGAGAACAACTTCGGGAATGAGGACAAGTAACTCCTTGGGAATGAGGACGAGCAAGCCGAGAATGGCTCTCCGAGAATGGAGAACAACCTCGGGAATGGGGACGAGCAAGCCAGGAATGGCACTCCGAGAATGTAGAACAACCTCGGGAATGAGGACGAGCAACTCCTTGGGAATGAGGATGAGCAAGCCAGGAATGACACTCCGGGAATAGAGAGCAACCTCCGGAATCAGGACAAATCAGGGGGCGAAGTGCCTCAGCACCATCAGTTCAACAGTTTCGGGAATAAATCTTAGGGTCGACGACCACATTATCAATAGTTTCAGGAATGAATCCCATGGTCGAGGCCCGCATTATCAGCAGTTTCGGGAATGAATCTCATGGTCAAGGCCCACATTATCAACAGTTTCTGGAATGAATTCCAGGGTCGAGGCCCACATTATCAACAATTTCGAGAATGAATCCCAGGGTCGAGGCCCACATTATCAACAGTTTCAGGAATGAATCCCAGGGTCGAGGCCCGCATTATCAATAGTTTTGGGAATGAATCCCAGATTCGAGGCCCACATTATGAACAGTTTCGGAAATGAATCCCAAGGTCGAGGCCCGCATTATCAACAGTTTCGGGAATGAATATCAGGGTCAAGGCCCACGTTATCAATAGTTTTGGGAATGAATCCAGGGTCGATGCCCGCATTATCAGCAGTTTCGGGAATGAATCCCAGGGTCGAGGCCCACATCAACTCAACTAGGAACGGTTCAGGAATGAACCATCTCACATCAGTAACGATTCGGGAATGAACCATCTCACATCAGTAACGGTTCAGGAATGAACCATCTCTCATCAGTAACGGTTCAGGAATGAACCATCTCTCATCGATAACGGTTCGGGAATGTACCATCTCACATCAGTAACGGTTCGGGAATGAACCACCTCTCAAGTAACGGTTCGGGAATGAACCACCCATCTCCCAAGTAACAGTTCGGGAATGAACCAGGGGTCGAAGCACCTCACCACCAGATCAACTCAGTTCGAAGCATCTCAAAACAACGGGTAAGTCCGGCAACAGCTGACGAACCAAGTAAGTAAAAATGCATTCATGACTTTGATAGGATTGTCACAGTCGCGCACTGCACAAGTCCCATCAAAGTGGGGGCGACTGTAGGCACTGTATTTTTACATAAAGCCCAATGATGAGCCTCGTATGGAGGCAATACCTGCTAAGTCACGGAAGTCGCGAGAATGGATGTCGGAATGGAAAATTCAAAAATAAATTAATACCTCGTCAAATTTAAACTCATTTAGCCTCGGGTTCGCTTAGTCGATTTCTGTTTTAAGTATTAGCCTCGGCCCAAAACCTCTGCAACCCAAGAAAGCCCATTCATTCAAGCCATACAACCCATCCAAAACTCATGCAATCCAAGCAACTCCAAAAGCCCACACGCCCAAGCCAATCTAAAATAATAAAACCACATGCAAATGCGTATTTAGAGTAAATTTATGTTTTTGTAAAAATATTTGATATTTTGAAAAACTTGATTTTTATTCTATAACATGTGTTGATGTTGGTTTTGATGTTAAAAATTAATTTTGGGTGTTTTCAAGTGTTTAGGGAGAGCCGGAAGTGATTAAGGTAAAATACCGTAATCCCTTAAGCTCATTGGAAAATGAGCCGAAGTGGGAAACAAATTGAAAAAAAAAAAAAAATCAGACCTGATTGTGCGCGCTGTGCGGTAATTTTTATTTTCGCTCATTTTTTAGTTTCCAGACTCCGATTCAGTCCCGGTTTTTTCCTATAGACTCCTAATAGAATATAGTATTTCATTAAATTATTTAAAATTACACCCATACTTGATATCCATGGGTTAGACCAATTTCCGCTGCCCAGGGTACCGATCCGACCCTAGGGGTTCCGCAACTGCCCCAACAGAATGGTATCAGTAGCAAAGGCTTAACCACACAACACATGTTTTGAATCTATACCATAGTAATTTTAATTTAATTATGCATAAGACATATTGGATATGTATTGCATGTTTTAAATCAAAACTTTGACCTAATAAAGTTAATGACTTGATTGTCATAAATCTCATGTGATTAGGTGATTACTTTTAAGTAATAGTATTAATAATATTGTAGCATTATTGGATGGTCTGTCTTGTCAATACGGAGATGAATGGGTTCTTACTACTTATATCCAATATCGTCATTAGTGTGAAGATATAAGTGCTCGGAACTTAGGTCGCTCCGATAAAACATTAGATGTAGCGTGATGAGTTAATTAGTCGCCCAATATCGTCATTGGTGTGAGTGTGTACATACGAAGTTCATTAGTTCACATTGACAAGTATACACCTAGAACACGTCTTAATCCAATATCGTCATTAGTGTGAGTTCAAGACCAAACTAGGAGTCACATAAATGTGATTGACCTTGGAGGACTAATGAGTTTACAAAAGCCAATCTCTTCATTAGTGTGAGGCTGGAGTAAATTCATGGGATCCATTTCCCGCTATGAAATTTTGATAGTCAAATTTCTATTTTTCTGTTATGGGAGATTACAGAATTACGTAAAGTAATGGGAGGGCACTAATAGATTTAAAATTCCATAATCAATTAGTGTTATCACTCTTGAAATGAAAACTGTTCTGCTACTACTCAAAAATATTATCTTGTAGATGGCTGTCACTAATCCATTGATGAAACTTTTGGATTATTATAAGCTAAAAGGAGCTGAGAACTATTTTGAATGGGAAATGAACATACGCCTTGTCTTATGTCACTATTAATCCACTGCTTGTTGATATCGATCCTGATTCCACTCCAGAAGAGCGAGAAACTTTTGATAGATGGAAGGATGATAACCTGAAGGTGAAATCCTACATCTTGGGATCGATGGTTCCAGATTTGCGGAGACAGTACATTGAAGTACCAGATGCTTGGAGCATCATGCGAACACTCAAGGAGTTGTTCGAGGCAAATCAAGAGATGGAATTTGATCGAAGGTCTAAGGAATTGTTCAGTGCTGAACTCAAGGAAGGATGAGCTATCAGCACTCTTATTTTGAACATGATCGACCAGATTTGATATTTGGAACGTCATGGCATTGTGTTTGATGAACGATTGGGCCGTAATTTAATTCTGTCTTCTTTTTCTGGTTCTTATGCTGGCTTTGTATTAAATTTCCATATGCATTCAATGCAAGCCACATACGAAGAACTTCATAACATGCTACGCACGACAGAGCAAGATTTGAAGAAAGGCAGCCCCACACTATATCTCCATGGTGGAGCTGGCTCTTCAAAGACTTCTGGGAAGTCAAAGAAAATCAAGATGAGGAAGAAGAAGATATCAAAAAAGAACTCCAAGAAGCGCAAAGGCGCAAAACCTAAAGTAGCTCATGAATGTCTACAATGCAAGAAGTCTAACACTGGAAGAATGATTGTCCAGAGCTTAAAGGAAAAGCAGGACCCTCAGGTACGCTTTGTATTTTTCCAATTATTGACATCTTATTAGCCTTAGATGCAAATAGTAGATGGGTGTTAGACATTGGCAGTGCTACTCATATTTGCAATTCCCTGCAGGAAATGAGGGTTAAAAGAAGGATGAATAAATGGGAGATCCAGCTTAGAGTTGGCAATAGCGAGACATTGGATGTCAAAGCCATAGGAACAGTTGTTCTAGATCTCCCAATATTAGATAAAGGGGGATATAAAATAAACATTAAATATGAAACTTTATGTTTGTATGATAAAAAATTTATTGAAATGTGAATATTCTTTATCAAACGGTCACTATGTTTTGGAAACATCTATAGATATCTTAAATATAGAGAAAAATACAAGTAGGAAGTCTGAGTTAAATAATATTGAATTATGGCATATGAGATTGGATCACATAGGTGTTAGATGTCTATGCAAATTGTTAAAGGATGGTTTGATTGAAAATCTTACCTTAGATCCTTATCCGATTTGTGAGTCATGTATCCAAGGAAAGATGACAAAGGCCCCATTTTAAGGTGTTGGACACTGTGCTGGAGATTTACTGGAGCTAATTCACAGCGATGTGTGTGGTCCATTAAATCATGCCTCTCATGATGGTTCCACATACTTTTTGACTTTCACAGATGACAAGTCTAGATATGGATATGTCTATCTGATGAAACATAAGTCGGAAACATTTGACAAGTTCAAAATATTCTGAAACAAAGTAGAAAAACAAACCAGTAAATTCATCAAATGTCTTAGATCAGATCAATGCAGTGAATACATGAGTGAAGAATTCAGAAATTATTTAAGGGAGAATAGAATTCTTGCCCAATATAGCCCACCAAGAACACCTCAACACAAAATGCTGCGAACGATGATGAGCTATACAGATTTTCCTTATTACCTTCAGGGTTACGCTTTACAAAATGCTGCCTATATACTTAATAGGATTCCATCGAAAGCTGTTTCTACGACCCCCTATCAGATATGGTTCGGTAGAAATCCAAGTCTTAGGAATTTAAAGATTTGGGGTTGTCCTGCATACGTTAGAATTACGCAGCGGGATTAACTTGCACCCAGAGGGTATATACATAGGTTCGTTGGATATCCTGATAATTCCATGTGATATCAATTCTACGATTCCGAGCAACGAAATGTATTTGTTGTTTGCTTTGAAACTTTTCTTGAAAAGCAATTTTTAAGAGAAAATGGGAATTGTAGAGAGATTAAACTTGATGAGTTTGATCCCAACATTAAAGAACCTGAGATGGAACCAGAGATCCAACTAGGTGAAGGATCTACAACACAGGTTCTACGTAAGTCGAATAGAATATCAAGGCCTCCTGAGAGACTGTTTTTCACATCTGATGTGAGTCTTGATGATCTCTTCTTAGAGGAAACAGATCCGACTACGTATAAAGAAGCGATATTGGATATCGATTTGGGAAAATGGCAGGAAGCCATGAAATATGAAATGGATTCAATGCATGTCAATCAAGTCTGAGACTTAGTTGAACTTCCTGAAGGAGTTAAACCTATTGGTTGTAAATTAGTTTACAAAATGAAGCGAGTGTCTGATGGAAAGGTGGAAACCTTTAAGGCCCGACTGGTAGCGAAAGGTTACACTCAACATCCTGGGATTAACTATGAGGGAACCTTTTCACCAGTAGCCATGCTAAAATCCATTAGGATTATTTTAGCCATTGCTGCATATCACGACTATGAGATATGACAGATGGATGTGAAAATCACTTTTCTAAATGGATTCCTTGAAGAGTATATCTATATGGAACAACCAGAGGGTTTCGTATCCAGTGAGACTTCAAACTTGGTTTGTAAGTTCCAAAAGTCTATTTATGGACTTAAACAGGCATCACGAAGCTGGAATCATTGTTTTGATGAGATAATTAGATTATTTGGATTCATAAAAAAACGACAAAGAACCATGTGTTTATAAGAAATTTAGTGGGAGCATGATAGTTTTCCTGGTCTTGTATGTAGATGACATCATTAGCATATGAGATGATATAGGGATGATGCAAAGTGTGAAAGCCTACCTTTGCAAGAACTTCTCCATGAAAGATATGGGTGAAGCTTCCTATATACTAGGTATAAGGCTCTACCGAGATAGAGTTAGGAAGCTTATAGGGTTGTCACAATCGACGTACATAGATAAGATGTTAGAAATGTACAATTTTACCAACTGCAAGGCAGCAAATGTACCTTTCCGATACGGCATACATCTTTTGAAGAAAATGGCACCTCAAACTGAGGAAGAGAGAGTTAGGATGTCTAACTTTCCATATGCTTCTTGTATTGGAAGCATAATGTATGTTATGTTATGTACTAGACCTGACATCAGTTTCGGCGTCAGTGTGACCAGCCGATATCAATCTGATCCAGGTAATGATCATTGGACAGCCGTGAAACATATCCTAAAATATCTTAAAGGTACCAAGGATAAGTTTCTAATATATGGACTCCGACTTCCAGGGAGATCCAGATGATAGAAAATCTACATCAGGATACATATTTACCCTTAACGGTGGTGCGATTAGTTGGCGTTGTTCACAGCAAGGCTCAACAGCTGATTCCACCACTGAGGCAGAATTTATAGCGGCTTCAGAAGCTGCTAAAGAGCTGTTTAGATTAGAAATTTTATCACATAACTTGGCGTTGTGCCTAGTATTTTGGATTCGATCCCATTGTACTGTGATAATAATGGAGCCATCGCGCAGGCTAAGGAGCCGAGGGCGCATTCCAATTCTAAAGATGTGGAAAAGAAATACCACGTAATCAGAGAAATTATTGAATGAAAATACATAGTGGTCTTGAAGGTTCAGGGACAAAACGACATAGCAAACCCGCTTACAAAGGCCTTACCTCCTAAGTTATTCGATAAACATTACCATCTAGATTGGCACTAAGCAAGTGGGAGTTTGATGGAGTTGGTGCTTGGAGTGCCAATCTGAATTGTATATTTTATTATTTATTAATAAAATAACTACATTTTTCATTTCATACTTTATAATGGTATTGTCATTACTCGTATTAAATTGATGTATAAATATGCTAAGAATGACATCGACCTTAGAATAGTTTTTACACTAGGTGTAAACTATTATTAAAGTAAATATTCTTAGTCGTTGGTTTTGGAATACAGTCGAATTCCTATAACCTAGAAGACTATCACATGTCGTATATTGGAATTGGAGTTCCAATGGTTAAACCCGATGTACCATGAGTTTTGGAAACTCGTATAGACATGTGGGTATTCGTTGAAGTGAATACTGAATGACTCATAGGTGATTCCTAAGAGTTGGAAGTACACACCACCGTCAATATGAATCTCCTCGAGTCGAGTAGTATATGCAATCCTTTGACGATAGGATATAATTGATTTTGTGTGAGATCCTCCACACTTTGATACCATGTATGTCAGAAACATTTCATGGTATGGCCTCTAGATGTTCGTTGGGTGTGGACCGATGCACTAAGTAATCAAGTGTGAAGCAAGATAGGATCTGTCTGCCCGTATGTGTTGTTGGGGTTTTAGGCAAAATATCCGGGTTACGCAGCGGAATGCAGGAAAATCAAATTTTCCTATTTCTTTAATTTTTCTTGGATAATTAAAAATAAACTTATTTATTTTAATCACTCAATACTCCAAGAACATAAACTTTAACCCGGAAATCGTAATTTCAGTAAATTACCTTGCAACCCCAAAACTTTTTATTTTAATCATTTTAGTCCTAAGTTGTTCAAAATAAGCTTAGATGATTTACAATCACAACCAAAATGATTTTTACATCAAATATACATTAAAAAATTGAATTCTGAAAAAGTTTCCAGATTTTTCAGTAATTACGGAAATGCCCCTAAACTTTGTATTTTGATCATTTTAGTCCTAATTTGTCAAATACATAATTACGTGATTTCAAATCACTACCAAAATGATCTATACATGTCTTATACATGAAAATACAATTTGCAATTCAAGAAACCAATTTTTCCCAAATTGCCGAATAGGTCCCTCAATTTTCCAAAAATTACAATTTAGTCCAAATCGGCTCAAAACCATTCAAGATCAAGTCCAATAAACACCAAAATTAATATGCATCATATATACATCATTAATTAACACATATATGAAAAGTCCTAAATTTGGAGTGGGTTATGAACCCTAATGTTTCAAAATTTTCCAATTGGCCAATTAACACCAAAATTAATAAAATTCAACACTTTAATTCAATCCTTACTACACCAAACAACTCTCACCACCATGAAACAAATCAAGAAACATTCTAGGTCATTTATGAGTGGCTAAGAAACTCTATAATGGCTATAAGTTATCAAATAACCAAAAGTAAGCTTAATAACACTTAATAAGCTTCCTTTACAAAATATACATGCTAACACCATTGATTCATGCTTCAAACAAACTTATTACAAACCCAAGAGAATAGAGAAAATATGGCAACATCATATGTTGAAGTCTAAAGGTATAAAAATAATTTTCAAGTAAAGAAAAATATGAAATTACCTTAATTTTCAAGGTTTTCTGCACAAATCCCCTTTAGCACTTAGGTTTTTCTCTCAACTCTCTTTTTTTGTAATCTATTTTTGAAACCAAAGGTAAAGCAGAAATGAAAAAACTCAAAGCTTTAAACAAAGGGCATGACCGACTTTAGAGGGCAAAAATGAAATTTTGATTTTTACAAATTTAATCAATATTAAATATGCCAAAAATCAAGTTGTCATCCATTTTAATTAATATATGCACAAATTTACCAATTAGATTTTTCCATATTAAAGTTAAAAGATATTTATATTTAATAAATCAAATTATTTAACAATTAAATAATTAGATAATTACAAATATAAATATCCAAATATATGTATAATATTTACATTAAATATTCCATAATACTATATTTGAGACAAGTGTCAAATATTTTATTTGACAATTAATTAATGTGGATTTAATAAAATCAAGTATTTTAAAAAATACACATTAATTAGGAAAAAGCCGGAAAAACCCTTAAAGCGTGTATTTATCGTTTAACCGTTAAACGATCTATAAATAATCAATATTATTTATAAAAGTAGCTCTAGTGCTCTATGAGTATGTTTCATTAGTGGACTCTCTAGATTCTGACATATCCGTCACGAAATCCAATTTCGTGTCCATAATCTACCCACCCGTAAATTATGACGACCACAAATAAACTTGCTGAATCATACAGGTCAAGGTCATCACATACATATAATCCTTCCGTCACATGTATTGGATTATCCGAGAGATATAGATAAAAAGTCAAATCTCTATAGGTATAATCCTGTCGACGATTCTATTAGCAACCTCTTAATAACACTTAGAAGTTACTTCTACAGTGTACCACGGGCCCATGAATGTAACAGATTGCTAATTGCACATTGAATACCTATGTGTACACAGAACTGACGGATCCTATCTTGATACGCACAGGATATCCTGAGGATCAGTCCACACACAACGAAAAAGCAGAGTTATGATCTAAATAGATCGGTGATGTGACTGTCATCAAAGTGTGGAGGATACCTCATACATCCACAGTGGTATTTCAAGTCAAAGGACCAGTATGCTCACTTGACCCGAGAAGATTCCTATTGACGTTGGTGTACCGTCTATTAGGAAATCTTTGGTGAGTCGTTCAGTGTTTATCCAATATAAACACCTACATGTCTATACGAGTCTCCCCAGACTCATGGTTCATTGGGATAAACCATCAGACCAAGTCTTGATATACGACGTGTATTGGTCTCAGCGGATTTTACTAACCGACCCGTGTTAGTAAATCTTGTCCAGGAACTTTATTTGATAATATACTTCTAGTAGTGACACTTCCCAATGTCAATTACAAATTACTTTGTAACTGCGCACTACATTATATATTAACGGGTCTTTGTCTAATATATACATATCACTAAATCATATTTAGTTTCAATCTAATCGTAATTAGATCGAATATGTATATAAAAGCAAGAAGTACTCCCATAAATAAGTAATATTATGGAAAAAAATGAATTGTTCGTATTCATGAATCGGACATAAATACGATCCGAATTGGCACTCCGAGTACCAACCCTAATAATTTCTCTCATTTGCTCTAGTGACAATCCACGGTATCATATACACATCTAAATATATATCACATACGCATAGTCCTTAAGAGCTGACCTAGCACTCAAGGAGTAGACAACAACAAGTAAGTCAGCCATAACATATTGAGTTTGTCCAATGACCGGCGTAAACACACACGTATAACGCAAGCGCACGTATCGTTCAAGTAGGATAAAAATATCGATCCCACGAGGACTTAATAAATAATCTATTAATTTTATGAGGTCAAATGATTACTAGTATCTAACAGGTTGTTTGATTGATATGAAATGGTGACGATTCTAAATTTTAAAACAAGTAAATAAAATTATTCGAAAGTAGGTTTTAAGAAAATTCAATATTAAAAACTATCTAGGGTTGTGATTTCTTCTAATATCATTTAAAAGATGAAGTGGTTATTTTAAAGTTGGGTAATATATTGATTTATTAACCTGGAACACTAAATTATGTGTAAGCCTCTGTCGATGGTCAGACACAAATACCCAGTTTAACCCAATTGAACCATATGTCTATGTCAACCAAATTATCTGGATTCATTAAGTTTAAGTTCCAATTATGGCTACCCCCGCCCGACAGGTATATGTCTATCCTGTAAGGAAATCTATTAAATCTATCATCAAGGAAGATCGTGGGCTATTGAGTCTAAGGCTGAAACCTAAAATCTCTATGTCTAGTTCATTTTAGATTTACCAGATCAATTTTATTAATGGCCAGTTAATGAAAAAACATTAAGATTAAGACTCAATAAATAATATTTATAATACCCAAACTATAATCTAACCCCTTATAAACCGGTGATATTAAAAGTCATCACAACCCCAAATAACTAATTTAGTTACAACACATAACTAGGGCTAGTAAAAACTTGAAAATAAAAGACATAAAGTAAAAATGCGGTAAAGTAAATACTGAAAAGTAAATTACAATAAAATAAAATGCTAAGGTAAAAGGAATTATTTTTACTACTACTAATTTAGATATCTCCCATAATATAATATATAAACTTGTGATAACATTACCAACCAGCGGCGGTATCCTGATTAAGTCAAATTAAGTCCAACCGGCCATTAAGGCGGTAAAAAGATTTGTCCATGATTCTGCCATATAGGCGGTAAAAAAGTTTAATTACCAACCGACCAATCTAGCGGTATCCTTAATTAGTCAGGTTTAAACCAGATTAAAATGAATTACCAACCGACCAATCTGGCGGTATCCTTTTTAAGTCAATATTTTAAATAGTGAATATATTATATTTAAGGGAGATTAATCTAAATAGCAATAGTAAAAGAATTACCTTTCACCATAGCTGGGGAAGTTACCTCCTTATGGTGAATAGTAAAAACTGTAAAAAGTAAAAAAGTAAATTACTATTATTACAAAACGTAATTAAAATTAATTACAAAACTAAAAACTAAAAACTAAAAGAAACTAGAGAAAGAAACTCACTCTTTACATCAAAGAGATGAGAGAGAGTGGTACAACTGAAACTGGAATTTCGCGCTCTATTTATAGGGGTCAGTAGAGGTCGCGCGTCGCGACGCCAAGCTCGCATCGCGACACGAGTTTTGTCGACGTGGCACGTTCTGGTTCGTCGGTTGCAGATTCTGGATAAGGGGATAAGGTGACACGTGGCTAGGTGGTTGGGACTCAATTATTGTGACACGTGGCGGCTTCTGATTGGTCAGCTAGTTTCTTATCTGCCACGTGTCAGATAGGGATAAGAGAGCCAATAATTGATGCTGACGTGGCGCTGACGTGGCGGTGACATGGCGACACGTGGCAAAGTGACTGTCGGCACCATAGAATTGCGACACGTTGCACTTCATGATTGGCTGATGATGACGTGCGGTGAGGTGGCAGTTTGACTCGGTCAACCTAGTGATGTGGACGATGACGTGGAAATGACGTGGAGTGACACGTGGGGACACGTGGCGATGGTGACTGTCGGCACCATATGATGATGACACGTGGCACGATGCATGTTAGCAGATCGGCTGTGATGGTGACACATGGCACGACGTACGTTAGCAAAGTCAAAATTTTCTCAGATTCTGATTTGTGGAGCCGGCGCATGTTAGCACTGTTCGGCGCACGTTAGGCATCGCGACGCCAAGGGCTTGCGCCTCGCAACCCGCCCAAATTACCAAAAAGCCATTTTTGCCAATATTCACTGTTTTGCTCCAAATCACCTCCAGAATGTCCTGAAACTTTATTTATCTACAAAATAACACAAAACACATCAAAATATTCACAAAACTCAAGAAAATATACCAAATATTAGGTTAAATGAGTGGGAAATAGTGATAGATTTATCACTCATCACACCCCCAAACCTAACATTTTGCTAGTCCTCGAGCAAAACACAAAATAAAATAACATAATAAAATTTAACTAAGCCACTTTCGTAGGGATCACGGTTGCATTTAGCGTATGCAACTAGCCTTTAAACCCCTAGGTGTCCCTAATGGACGAGTTGTAGTCTCGTGAGGGTTTACAGCAATGATACCCACAAACATTTTACAAAAGTAAAAAGGTAGTGAAACTAATGCACACAAAAGCAAAAAGACAAGCGAAAAGAGAATAAAGAAGTTAGTGACTAATTAGATGAAACTTCTACTCCAAGTTACTAGTTGTTTTGTTTCTTTTTAAATTATCGAATAAGTAAATTCTCCGATTATTTTTACCATTCTTCATATACACAGCCAACAAAATATTAAACAACTCATTTTTGCCCACAACAGTCATAAGTGCAGTTGATAAGAGAGTAATATTTGTGTCCTAAAGTTCTATCAGATTCCACACATTTTTGTAGCAATGGAATAAATTTTCTGATTTTTCTAATTTTTTCTTTGATTTTTTTTTATTTATGTATAATATCTTCTGTCTATGTAGAGAGTGTTGGGTCGGTGGCTCCCAAACCAGTTGACTTTAGGGCACCAGGTGTTAAGACACCCATACGGACTTAATTACTCAGACTTCAGATATATATATTTTTGCAACATCCTTGATCCATGTAGCGAGCTTTGGGCCAGTGACTCCCAAACCAGTTGGCTTTAGGGCACTAGGTGTTAAAACACCCTTACAGACTTAATAACTCGGACCTCATATGTTTTTTTTTTCTAACTCCATCACTTTTTTGGAGATGCTTCCTCCAATTAAACTATAGCACTAAATATTACAAACTTTTCAATTTTTGCTTAAGTCCGTATGTTACTATGTATGTTGATAATATCTGCTAACTGAGTATATAAAGATCCATTTTAATCAGTTTTATGGAGAATTTAAAAATTAAATAATTTAAAAGGAAATAAACAAAAATTAACTTGTTCCGAAATAGGTTTGAGATACGTCTCAGAAGTGGAATCTCCTTACTCAGCTATCTCTTACCAATTTCACCCTTTTTAGTCAAAATAAAAACGCAAAAACGCAAAATATTTTTTGTAATTTTTGAAAATTTTTCAATTTTTTTGTATTTTTCGAAAAAAATTGGACTAAAAATAAAAACAACACACAAACTAAAAACAAGGTACTGATCAACTAATTTCCTCCCCCAAACCTAAATGAGACATTGTCTCCAATGTCTTAAACAATAGAAGAATAGTTTAGAAGATAGTACCTGGTTAGTTGAAATTCTACAGGAAATTAAAGGTTAAGATCCAGATTAATCCGACGCCTCTTACCACGATCGTCCTCGGACCAATTTATCTTTGAAAGGATATGGTCAACTTGTGGTTCATAGGCTAAGAGTTGGTCAATTAGATCCGGAGCAGTTCTGGCAGTAAAGAGTAGTTCTTTCAAAGGTTTTGACACGAACCCATTTCTCCGAGCATCATCAAGAAACACACAAAGAAAATCATAAAATCCATCAACGTTAAACAGCCATATTGGTTTCTAGTGTATGTTCAGGTTCGCCCAAGATAACACAATAAAAATTTCCTCCAATGTGCCCAAGCCACCTGGCAAAGCAATAAAAGCATCAGAACGGTTAATCATTTCTACCAGTCGTTCAGACATACCTGCCACGATCAGTTCCTCTCCGTTTGATGGTTCAATAAGATTTGCTTCTGCCAAGGGTTTTGGGATGATTCCCAAAACATGACTGCCTCCTTCTTGTACGGCCTTTGAAACGATCCCCATTAGTCCAAGATTGCCTCCGCCATATATTAAGTGCATATTCCTTGCAGCTAAGACTCGACCCAATTCTTGTGATGCCTCTACGTATTTTGGTTTAGTACCAACACTACTACCGCAAAACACACAGATGTTTTCAACTCGTCTTCTTGAAGTGGCTTCCTTTATTTTTATGTATTTCTTTCTCAAATCAGGATGCCTTCCAAAGTGCAATGACGAGCTGAATTTATAGTAACTGAAATGAGTGAGTAAAAATAGCACAAGTATCTTCCAGAGGACGATTAGTAGCGAAATAATATCGTGATAGTAAAAAAGGTCTGGATCCTGTCGGAGAAAACAAAAGAAAAACAACAAAACAAATCACAATTATTAAGAAAAGACAAAGAGATATAATATTTACAAGAAAAGTAGCGGCTTGATTGACGTCTATGCGTCAGGGACAAGCTTCCCATCCAATTTTCTTATAAATTGGCAAACAGGGTCTTTTTGAGTCAGATTCCCGAGACTTAACAGTTGTCTTTCCTTTTGGAATTGTGCATATAACATGCGAATTTCATGATACACACATCCACTGGGATGCGTCTCAAGAGTTTTAGATATGTCATCCAAAGACTCCTTACTCAAGCCATCCCTAATGAAATTAATCTTATCTTCGCGGTTATCAGACACCATTCCTAAAGAACGACAACGAGTATTACAAAACATACGAGCACATTTATAACAAACACACATTCTTTTGACTCTTCTCTTTTTAGCATATGTGCTCTTTCATAAACCAGGCAGATGTGAAATAAAAGAGTCAGAAGACTCACCTGCCAATCGGACACGTGCTTCAATTAACCAACGAATGTCAGTAGGAATACCTTTGATCATCAGTAGTCTCATTCGTTCCAAACGAGCTTTGTAAACTTTCATCAGAGATTTTTTATGGGAGAGAAGGAAATTGCTTGTGAAGATTTGCGAGAGCTTCTTCCATCGTGAAATGACTTTACCTGCAAAAACTAAACACACAAAAATAAAACACACCAGATCACAATATATACACAAATTTCATGGGTTGCCTCCCTGCGAGCATTAAGTTTAAAGTCTTCAGCCAGACTTGACTTCTCGAACGTTAAGCTGGATCTGAAAGTGTAACACTTTGTTTTTGTCGCTCAAATGATTCTCCCCAGTAGTGCTTAACACGTTTGTTTTAACCTTGAAAGTTTTGTTGGAGTCAGGATCATGTATCTCAACGGCTCTATCTGGTAAAACTTTGGTTATCACAAATGGACCTGACCACTGTGATTTTGGCTTCCATGGGAAGAATTTCACCCTTGATTTGTTTAACAGTACTTTCTGCCCTGGTTCCAGTTGTATGCACACTAACTTCTCATCATGTCTTTTCTTGCCATTTTCTTTGTACAATTTGGCATTCTCAAAAGGCCGTATGTGAAATTCCTCCAATTCATTGAGCTGGTGGAACTTTTTCTCTTATGTTGCTTGTAGTGCAAGAATAGGTTCTTTCAGTGCAAAAGACGCTTTATCTTTAGGCTCCACAGGCAATTGACATGTTTTAAGTTTGTAGTAGAACTTTGTCTTTCATCAGAGTTCTGAACGGTACTATGTATCACATCAAGTCTGAAACATTCCTTCTTCTCGTCATTCGGGAATTCATGGCTTTAAAACATTGAATGTTACTTCTTGGTCTTGTACCCTCATGGTTAATTCTCCTTTTTGTACATCAATAATGGTTCGACCTGTAGCCAAGAATGGTCTCCCAAGGATGATTGGCACGTCTGCGTCTTCCTCCATATCAAGGACAATAAAATCTGCTGGGAAAATGAATTTGTCAACCTTGACTAGCACATCTTCAACTACACCTCTTGGAAATACGAGCGTTCTATCAGCAAGTTGTAGTGAGACTGAAGTTGGCATTGTTTCTCCAATCTACAGTTTCCTGAAAATAGAAAATGGCATCAAGTTAACACTTGCACCTAAATCACATAAAGCCTTACCAAAGTTATGTTCTCGTATGATGCAAGGAATAGTGAAACTGCCAGGATCTTTCAACTTTGGGGGAAGTTTCCTCTGAATGATAGCGCTGCATTCTTCTGATAATGATAATATCTCGTAATCTCCCAATCTCCGCTTTCGTGAAAGAATGTCTTTCATGAATTTGGCATAGCTGGGCATTTGTTCCAACGCTTCTGTAAATAGAATGTTGATATGCAGCTTTTTGAAGATCTCCAGGAACCGAGAAAACTGCTTGTCCAATTTGTTCTTCTGAAGACGTTGAGGAAAATGTGGAGGTAGAATGATCTGTTCTTTTTCCTTTGTTTTTTTTTCCTCCATCTGTTGCTTTGTTTCTTTTGGAACTTCCTCAGCAGCTGTTTTGCTCCAACATCTTTGGTGATTTCGTACCGCTTTTTAATATTATGGCATGACATTGCTCCTTCCCCATGTTCCTTGGATTTGGCTCTGTGTTGCTAGGAATGGTACCTGGCAGCCTGTAACTCTGAGCATTTGCCAGTTGTCCAATTTGATTCTCCAGTGCTTTAATAGAAGCAGATTGACTTTGAATTAATGCTGCTTGGGATTGAAACATAGCATCATATCTTGCTGCTTGAGATTGAAACATAACATCATATCTTGCTGCTTGAGAGTCGTGTTTTGCTTCTATCTTTTTCAATTGGTCAACACTTCTGTTATTCCTGGTTCATTTGCCTGCTCCTGGCCTTTGTTCTGTTGCTAGAATTCAGGTGGTGGATAGTTCTGCTGTTGGCCTGAATTGTTGCTCCATGAAAAATTGGGATGATTCCACCACCCTGGGTTATAGGTGTTGGAATATGGATTGTTACCCTGTCTATTGAAATTGTTGACATAATTCACCGTCTCTTCAAGTTGGTTCGACTCTGGTGCTCCTCCATATGGTGAACTTGTGGATCCAGTGGTAAGAGTCTCCATGAATTTGCATATCTGATCTAGCTTGGCGTTGACTGCCGTATTGGCTCCACTTTCATAAATTCCTGCAATTCTTTGGATCATGCTCCTTTCTGTTGGCCACAAGGAATTGTTGTTGGCCATTTCTTCGATTAGGTACCAGGCTTGATCTTCTCCTTTTGCCATTAAAGCTCCTCCAGCAGCAGCATCAATTGTGGTTCTCATTATTCCAGAAAGCCCATTATAGAATGTTTGGACTTGAAGCCATTTTGGAATCTCATGGTGAGGACATTTCCGGAGTAAATATTTGAATCTTTCCCAAGCTTTGCAAAGGGATTCTGAATCTTGCTGCATGAAGGATGTGATGTCATTCCTCAGATTTCCGGTTCTGGCTGGTGGAAAGTACTTTGCAAGAAATTTTGTGGCTAAAGTGTTCTAAGTTGTGATGGAACCTGCTGGTAGTGAATGTAGCCAAGCTCCTGGCTCGTCTTTCAAGGAGTATGGAAAAACACGCAGTCGTATTGCTTCTTCAGCTTCTCGATTGTAATTGAAAGTGCCGCAAACTTCCAGGAAGTTGCTGATGTGGGCATTAGGATCTTCAGTTGCATTCCCCCAAAACTGAAGTGACTGTTGAATCATCTGAATGCATGTTTTGATGTCCCCACCGCATTTGCTGGTAAGAGAGGAAGTACAATACAGGAAATGAGTCTGTCAACCACCGGAATGGTTCTGTCTCGAATGGGAATTGGTGGTGCAACCTCCAAAGGTTCAGGTTCCATGTTGACTAAAGCTTCTTGGCCTTCTCGCATTTCCCTTCTCAACTGTCTGATGGTTCTTTCAATTTCTGGGTCAAGCGGTCGGAGTTCAAAGTTTCTGGTTCGTCTCATGTAGTTTCTGAGAACCTGAAACACAAGAAAACAAAACAATAAGTAAAAAGAAAATTATATACAAGTAAGGAATCTAACCTTAAAACTAATAGTGAAAGATAAATAAGTCCCCAGCAACGGCGCCAAAAACTTGACCGGCGTAAACACACACGTATAACTCAAGCGCACGTATCATTCAAGTAGTATAAAAATATCGATACTACGAGGACTTAATAGCTAAACTATTAATTTTATAAGGTCAAATGATTACTAGTATCTAACAGGTTGTTTGATTGATTTGAAATGGTGACGATTCTAAATTTAAAAACAAGTAAATAAAATTATTCTAAAGTAGGTTTTAAGAAAATTCAATATTAAAAACTATCTAGGGTTGTGATTTCTTCTAATATCATTTAAAAGATGAAGTGGTTATTTTAAAGTTGGGTAATATATTGATTTATTAACCTGGAACACTAAATTATGTGTAAGCCTATGTCGATGGTCAGACACAAATACCCAGTTTAACCCAATTGAACCATATGTCTATGTCAACCAAATTATCTGGATTCATTAAGTTAAGTTCCAATTATGGCTACCTCCGCCCGACAGGTATATGTCTATCCTGTAAGGAAATCTATTAAATCTATCATCAAGGAAGATCGTGGGCTATTGAGTCTAAGGCTGAAACCTAAAATCCATATGTCTAGTTCATTTTAGATTTACCAGATCAATTTTATTAATGGCCAGTTAATGAAAAAGTATTAAGATTAAGACTCAATAAATAAATCTTTATAATACCCAAACTATAATCTAACCTCTTATAAACCGGTGATATTAAAAGTCATCAAAACCCCAGATAACTAATTTAGTTACAACACATAACTAGGGCTAGTAAAAACTTGAAAATAAAAGACATAAAGTAAAAATGCGGTAAAGTAAATACTGAAAAGTAAATTACAATAAAATAAAATGCTAAGGTAAAAGAATTATTTTTACTACAACTAATTTAGATATCTCCGATAATATAATATATAAACTTGTGATAACATTACCAACCAGCCATATAGACGGTATCCTGATTAAGTCAAATTAATTCCAACCAGCCATTAAGGCGGTAAAAAGATTTGTCCATGAACCTGCCATATAGGCGGTAAGAAAGTTTAATTACCAACCGACCAATCTGGCGGTATCATTGATTAGTAAGGTTTAAACCAGATTAAAATGAATTACCAACCGACCAATCTGGCGGTATCCTTTTTAAGTCAATCTTTTAAATAGTGAATATATTATATTTAAGGGAGATTAATCTAAATAGCAATAGTAAAAGAATTACCTTTCACCCTAGCTAGGGAAGTTACCTCCTCATGGTGAATAGTAAAAACTGTAAAAAGTAAAAAGTAAATTATTATTATTACAAAATGTAATTAAAATTAATTACAAAACTAAAAACTAAAAACTAAAAGAAACTAGAGAGAGAAACTCCCTCTTAACATCAAATAGATGAGAGAGTGTGGTACAACTGAAACTGGAATTTCGCGCTCTATTTATAGACGCACGAGTTTTGTCGACGTGGCACGTTCTGGTTCGTCGGTTGCAGATTCTGGATAATGGGATAAGGTGACACGTGGCAAGGTGGTTGAGACTCAATTATTGTGACACGTGGTGGATTCTTATTGGTCGGCTAGATTCTTATCCGCCACGTGTCATATAGGGATAAGAGAGCAAATAATTGATGCTGACATGGCGGTGATGTGGCGACACGTGGCAAAGTGACTGTCGGCACCATATAATTGCGACACGTGGCACTTCATGATTGGCTGATGATGATGTGGCGGTGAGGTGGAAGTTTGACTCGGTCAACCTGGTGATGTGGACGATGACGTGGTAATGACGTGGAGTGACACGTGGCGACATGTGGCGATGGTGACTGTCGGCACCGTAGGATGATGAAACGTGGCACGACGCATGTTAGCAGATCGGCTGTGATGGTGACACGTGGCACGGCGCACGTTAGCAAAGTCAAACTTTTCTCATATTCTTATTTGTGGACCCGGCGCATGTTAGCACTGTTTGGCGCATGTTAGGCGTCACGACGCCAAAGGCTTGCGCGTCGCGACGCGCCCAAATTACTAAAAAGCCTATTTGCCAATTTTCACTGTTTTGCTCCAAATCACCTCCAGAATGTCCTGAAACTTTATTTATCTACAAAATAACACAAAACACATCAAAATATTCAAAAAACTCAAGAAACTATACCAAATATTAGGTTAAATGAGTGGGAAATAGTGATAGATTTATCACTCATCATCCAACAAACCCAAAAATGTTTCCCTTAACTAGCATCATTCATATTTTATATAACCTAATTTATACATCAATATGACTCAGATGCGATATCAATATTGTTCTATAGCTACTGAATTGTCCAAGTATTAAGGATCAGGTCCAAAATACTATGCAAACAACCACAAGCACAACACCAATATCAAAACTTCTAATTTATAAGGTCACTTTGTACTTCATAAGTCAATACTTCATAAGTTACAATTAATTCCACTTACACAGTAGAATCATTCGTGACACTCCCACTCCATCTTTTCTTACTCTTTTATGATGTATACCATCTAACATCATAATTAGACTCAAACTAATCAGACCCTCGTGGTTGCAGACTATATTCTCCATGAATAAGAAACTCGTCCTTAATATCTCAAAGATAACAAAGAACATATTTCAGACACATCCTATGGTCTATAGCGTATCAAAATAGTTCGTAATAACTACGATTAAATTAATGTCTTTTAGTCGTACATAATATATTATTCATTACGCCGCCATCTTATGATGCATAAGATTGTTTAGACATTATAATTAATTTCTCTTTCGAGTAAGGAATCATCATTTACGAAAGATGAATACAATATACAAGAGACACACTAACTGTCAAACAGTTATATTAACTGCCAAACTGTTAGTCTTGCTGTGTTTCTTATTAGATCATATCTAATGCACGACTAATGGGAGTATCTCACAAGTTTCTTGTTTTATATCATATATTTAACTTTATATCAAATATAACAAATACTACTCTAACTGCTTTCACGGAGAAAAGAAGACTTAGGTAAACCTTTTACCTTATAAACATCTCATTATTACATTAATAATGATGATTTCGTTAGGATATACAATACTAGAAAGACATTTGTACGCTCTCACTAACCCTACTAATATATATGTATTTTCTATGCTTTGATAAAACAAGATAATCTGACTGTTATCAAAATTAGAAAACACAGATTTTCGGAAAGCTTATCTGAGTCTACAATAAGTTCTATAAGCTAGTATATCAAACTATAATCTTAGAAGAATACAAACTTCATGGCCATTCTAGAATGAAATCTTCAAACAAATAAATCACAATGGATCTCTTATTCAAAGAAACCATTCAGGAACACCAGTTTCCATTCTTTAGCCAAAATTTATAGTTTAATATCAACATTAACCAACAGATCGTTAATTTTTCAATTAATGTGATTAGAGACAAGTTCCCTCAGGATCTACAATAGATTGGTGAGTGTAACTTTTCTCACTATCACACTATAAAGCTCAAACCTTTAATAAGCAAATTGTGCTTTTGATGCTCAAACCATTTGCACATTTTATGAACGATTCATAACAAAAGCTCAATCAAGTTCAAAACTTGATCACAGTAAGCTATAAACAATCTTAGATCTATGGTCTAATCTAACTTCCCGAATCGATATCAAATATCGCTCCCACTATAAGTTATAAGATAATTTTCTTCGATAAGAAAACAACAGAACCATTAAGTATTAAATACTTTGTAAATGATTCTGACATCCTATTGAACTTATACAGAAGATGTCTTATGGTCTTTTCATCTTATTAATTGCGTAGTTCCATTTATAGTTTATCACTCTCACATTTGACTTCAATAAGTTAAGTCTTTTCTACAATGGTCAACATCTGATGTTACACACCAAGTAATAAAACTGTTTTATTACTCGAGATCGTAGAAAAGATATTCCTTCAAATAAAATATAATATTCTATTAATAGAATAAATGATAAACTTTTTCTTGTACCTCAAAGGTGGAAGTACTTTCAATTATATAACTATTATACAAAAGAAATATTCAAATCTCAAACTTTTCAAGATTCAAATTTTCTACCTATACATATCAAATACGTAACTGTGGAAACTAATGGAACCTTAATTAAAAGGACGAATTAGAGTTACTAGAGCATATCCCCAAGAGTATTAAAACTAATTCGGTAACACTCAATATCAAATGAAATAAATCATATAAGATTCGATTTCTCCCACTGACCAATTCCATCACGATGGAATCATAGAAGAATAATATTGAGTAAGGATTATATTCATTGAATAACCTTAGAACTAATTGCCATAAATTCATATGTTTGATCATATTAAACATCTTTGAACACTTCAAAGACTCACGATGAATTTTAATGATATAGTTTTCAAAACTTCAAATCAAATATTTTTGAACCAGTCAAAATATTATATTCGTGTTTCATCAGAAACATGTTAAAAATTCTCGAACCATTCAAGACGTTCAATTGTATTCTTTTAGAAACACGTAACTAAGTCATGACAACTCATTAACTAAGTTACGAAGTAAAGAAAGCTATCCAAAGAAATTTCTAATTCATGAAACTACATACATCTAATGTATTAGTTTAATAAATCTGTGGTCCAATGACGATCATTGGTTGAATGAGATTTAATCATTTCCTGAATACAATATTCATTAAATGGATAAGGATATGTGGTGTGATCTCGTATCAGGCCATCTTTTACCAAACAAAATAAGCATCTAATGCTTATATGATAAAATCACATAAAGCACTGTTCTAAGTTATTTAGTTAACCGAATATTTTTCTTAATGTTTATCTCTACATCAATGACACTATTAGTCGTTTTAAAATATGTAATAATGATTATAAAGAACAAGTAACTATCCAATAGTCACAAGTTCTGATATCAAATATCAAAACAATCATTAAATAATATTTTAAATAACTAGACGGGAGATCCGATATCCAATACCTATAGTTGTCGTATTGTGAAAATCGATATTTCCTATACACAACTATACGCATCTCATTTCTTTAGCTTTATAATTTGCCTTCAACTATTCACAACAATTGCAAATAATTTATTAGCAAACTGTGTCAGACACATTACCTCTAAAGGTCACTAAAGCCAAGAAACGTCATTATCAGATAAACAAATACCTAATGGGGTTTTCTTAATGCCAGTCAAGAATCTCGAGACATGAACTAATTCACGTCAATTCTTACTGTAAAAGAAACTATTCTCTCTAGACTACTATATCTTAAAACTGATATCTATTTAGATTATTTATCGTGACTTAGTAACTAAGTCACTAACCATCTTAATTTTTAAAGAAAATCGGAACAACAGTTCCCGATGATTTTGACTAATCTAACAATATCCAAGCCTACTCTAAATCTAGAACCTATTCGAGAAATCTGCAACCATAAGGAAAGTCAGAAACATATACAAATAATATGTATGCATCGGATTAGAAATTCAATTCTATCAACACAATAGAATAAATGAAACATAAGCAGAAATTTTCATAATATTACACACTGCCTTAGTTATGGAGTTTTTTTAACCAAGTAGTGCCTCCCACTATTTTACATAATACCGTAATCCCCAACGGAAAATGGAAATTCAGTTATTAAATTGAATTTCATAGTGAGAGGTGGACCCCATGAATATTTCGACTCACAGCTTTGGCACGTTCTCGCCTACGTATATTCATTAGGTAGACAACTCATTGTCAATCACTCACTAGTGACTCCTAGGTTCCGGTCCTTGTCGTTTCTCGTTGTGACAGCTTTGGCATGTTCACAATGAGGCGTACCAAAGTTAAAATTGTCAATGATAAATTCAAGATACTCGCGTAGTCCTGACAGCTTTGGCATGTTTAGGATTTCCGCTTTCGCTTGAATTTATCTAGTATCACATATACATCCGGTATGGATAAATCTCTATCAACTACACCCTCACTGCTTTCGCACTTTCTCGAATGCAGCCATAGAACAGATATCCAAAAACCGTATTGACAAGACAGACTAAGAAATATGCACCCAATACATATTACTTTAAAACATTATTAAATAGGGATTTTTCGCAAATATGTTACGCATTTAATTTAATCAAATTAAATAAATACAAGCATGCATAAAGTAAAGATAAAATTAAACATTGAATTTAAAGGAATATTTATATCATGTGTTGAGTTTCATATCTTTTATGATACAATTTTTGTATAGGTTTTGGGCAAAATACCCGGGTTACGCAGCGGAATGCGGAAAAATTAAATGTTCCCATTTCTTTAATTGTTCTTGGGTAATTAAAATAAACTTATTTATTTTAATCACTCAATACTCCAAGAACAAAAACTTTAACCCATAAATCTTAATTTCAGTAAATTACCATGCAACCCCAAAACTTTTCATTTTAATCATTTTAGTCCTAAGTTGTTCAAAACAAGCTTAGGTGATTTCCAATCACAACCAAAATGATTTGTACATCAAATATACATTAAAAACAAAATTCAGCAAAATTTTCTAGATTTTTCAGTAATTACGGAAATGCCCATAAACTTTGCATTTTGATCATTTTAGTCATAATTTGTCAAATACATAATTAGGTGATTTCAAATCACTACCAAAATGATCTATACATGTCTTGTACTTGAAACCAATTTTTCCCAAATTGTCGAATAGGCCCCTCAACTTTCCAAAAATTACACTTTAGTCCAAATCAGTTCAAACCCATTCAAGATCAAGTCCAATCAACACCAAAATTAATATGCATCATATATATATCATTAATTAACACATATATAAAAAGCCTCAAATTTGGAGTGGGTTATGAACTCTAAATTTTTCAAAATTTTCCATTTGACCAATTAACACCAAAATTAATAAAATTAAACATTTTAATTCAATCCTTACTACACCAAAAAAGTCTCACCACCATGAAACAACTCAAGAATAATTCTAGGTCATTTATGAGTGGCTATGCAACTCTAGAATGGCTACCAAGTTATCAAATAACCAAAAGTAAGCTTAATAACACTTAATAAGCTTCCTTTACAAAATACATATGCTAACACCTTTGATTCGTGCTTCAAACAAACTTATTACAAACCCAAGAGAATAGAGAAAACAAGGCAAAATCATATGTTGAAGTCTAAAGGCATAAAAATAATTTTCAAGTAAAGAAAAGTATGAAATTACCTTAATTTTCAAGGTTTTCTTCACAAATCCCCTTTAGCACTTAGGTTTTTCTCTCAACTCTCTTTTTTTATAATTGTAGGACACATAACTTGACGACGCTGTTCTAGGCTCGCGGCCTAATTGGGAGTATGGAATAGCTCGTGAGGAACTAAACCGGAGAAATAACATGGAGTCGCCACGCGGTGTGACCCGGGAAAATGAGATTTAAGGCCGCACTCACCCCTCGCAAGGGAAGACCTCAAACCGTTGGGTTCGGAATGGTCTCTTACTTATGTCACTTGTGATGATATGATTTGTGCAATAATTTAACCAAGTCTACACAACATACATTTGCAAAATAATCTACATCTAAATTCCTATACGACCTATATCTAAGTTTGCATGCTTTAAAAATTTGTCGCGAAAGTAGTAAACATACAACTAATGAATATCTTAAATTAAGACATGCAGAATAAATATGTGACCAAGAAATTTAGCCGTTCTCAATGTAGGACCTCGCACACCCGGTCGGACGTATTCCACGTCAACCGAGCACGCCGTGTCCGGGACAAACAAGATAAATTATAATAAAGGGTGCCCTCAGGTCTTACCTTTTAAGTCGCTTTTCGGGAGTGCGTTTCACGGTGTTGGAAGGACTATCGTTCCGCTGTTTTCACAGGTCCACTGTTTCCTCTATTTTCTTGGGTTCGCTGTTTCCACTATTTTCACTAGTTTCTCAGGTTCGCAGTTTTCTCTATTTTTACCGTTTTCATCGGTTCGCGGTTTTCGCTGTTTTGTCTATTTTTACTCGCGATTTCCGCTCGCTGTTTTCTCCATTTTTTTCCTCTATTTTCAAGGTATTTTTTGGTCACTGTTTCACGGTTTTGACTTTGTTATTCTGGTTCACGCTACTTGGTTGTTCACGTGCTGCCCACTACAATTGTTTCTCCATTTGCGTCCATTTGTTTGCTTGCGCTGCTTGATGGCTTTTGTATTTGATCGGTTGGGTGTAAGTGTGCTGTGTTGTTTATGAGTGTGGCAGGTGGCGCTAAAGCTTGATGTGTGGAGCAGGCAGGCTAGGCGTGAGTATGGCTATCCACGTGAAACAGTGGGGGGTGTGCAGGTCTGTGGCTGCCGAGAATGAGTCGCCTGCTAGGTGTCGAAGGTTCTGCTAGGTGGCCTTTGTGTGCTTGCGTGAAGTAGGGGTGTTCAAGGGTCGGGTCGGGTCGGGTTTTTCGGTTTTTTTTTTTACCCGATCGGGTCGGGTCACTCGGGTCATTTGACCCAAAACCCGAAATTAAAGCAATTGACCCGTGCGGGTCTAGTCAAAAACCGCGGGTCGGGTCGGGTCACCATAATATATTATAAATATAATATATATATATATTTTGTTTTGATACAATTTTACAAGATATGCTTGGTGTTCTAATGGTAAAGCCTCTGGTTAACATTTTCTTAATCTCAGGTTCAATTCCCACTGCCACCATTTTATTTTTAACAAATATTTAAGCAAAATTTTCAGATTTTGGGCATGGTGGGATTCGAACTTGGTGCCCTTTCATGACCAAGCAACTATTTTGCCATTCCAACTACAAATGTTTCTTGTTAAAGTTATATCATAACAAATATATATTATAATTCTATCGGGTCGGGTCAGACCAGACTTTTTTGACCTAAACCTGTGACCCGATCCGAAATTTCGGATCGGGTCGGGTCGGGTCAAAATTTCATGATTTTTTTGTTGAACCCGCGCGGGTCGGGTCGGGTCACGTCGGGTCGGGTCGGGTCACGGGTTGACCCGACCCTATGAACACCCCTAGCGTGAAGATGGCCAGGGGCTGTGGCGTTGATGACAGTGAGTTGAGTTACTGAGAAGAGGGATGTGGGGGTTGTGTCGTGAGCTGCTGTGTGCGTCTTTTGGATCGAGATTAGGGTTCTGGTTTACTGGTCGTGGGCTGCTTGTTGCCGTATGTGTGAGTGGCAGGTGTCTTGGCGGTGAGTGAGTTGTGCTGGTGAGGGGCAGTTGTTTTAGGTTTTCTCGATCGGCTGGACGAGTTCACGGCTTTGCAGTTTTGTTGGATTAGTGAAGGGTTGTGCTGTTGTTTGTGGTGTCTGATGAGGATGGCTGGCCGTGAAGGATATTTAGGGTTCTCTGTGTGGCCATATGTGTGAGCTGTGTGTTGTTTGTGAAGGGAGAGACATGAGGGAGTTGCTTCTAGGGTTTCATCGCTGAGAGAGAGAGAGTTGGAGGCGTGCTAGCTAGGGTTTGTTTGAAGGTGGAAGAAGCTGTCTGGTTGATGCCGTGAGTTGTGGCCGAGAGAGAGTGTGTCAAGGAGAGGTTGAGGTCGTGTTTGGTTTTCTTATTATTCGCTCAGTGAAGATGAGCGTGAGAGAGGGAGACGAGAGGTAGAAGATGAACCTCTCAGGGTTTTCTGTTGTGCCTAGGGTAAGAGAGAGCTGTGCCCCGAGGAAGGCATTAGGGTTTCCGTCTTTGTTTGTTCTTGTTCGTGAGTTTTATAGGCTGAAGCCAAAATCTAGGTTTAGTTTAGGGGTCCTTATATAATGGTGAGCTAGGGTTAGCGTTTTGGATGGGTACATATGGGCTTTTGGTGGGTGCGTGGGTTCTGGACCAATATTTTTTAATTTTTAAAACCAGAATCGATTGAACGAATCCGCGGACAACCAGCGAGTTAAAAATTGACGAGCTATTAATTTCATAATTTTCCCTTCCGACATCCGTTTCCCGCGACTCTCGCGACTTACAAGGTATTGCCTCCTTACGAGGCTCATCATTGGGCTTTCATGCAAAAATGCAGTGTCTACAGTCACCACCACTTTGATGGGACTTGTGCAGTGTGTGACAATGACAATACTATCAAAGTTATGCAATGCATTTTTACTTACCTGGCTCGCCAGCTACCACCTGACTTGCCTGCTGCTTCGAACTAAGTTGATGATGCAGTGGACCTCGATCTTGGGACGCATCCCAATAACTGCAATCGACAACGGGGGCCTCGACCCTGGGACGCATCCCAATACCGCTAACAATGTGGGCCTCGACCCTGGGACGCATCCCAAAAACTAATGATGCAGTGGGCCTCGACCTTGGGACGCATCCCAATAACTGCAACCGACAATGGGGGCCTCGACCCTGTGACGTATCCCAATACCACTGACAATGTGGGCCTCGACCCTGGGACACATCCCAAAAACTAATGATGCAGTGGGCCTCGACCATGAGACGCATCCCAATAACTGCAACCGACAATGGGGGCCTCGACCCTGGGACGCATCCCAATACCGCTGACAATGTGGGCCTCGACCCTGAGACGCATCCCAAAAACTAATGATGCAGTGGGCCTCGACCCTGGGACGCATCCCAATAACTGCAACCGACAACGGGGGCTCGACCCTGGGACGCATCCCAATACCGCTGACAAAATGGACCCAAAACTGAAATTGATGATGATATGGTTGTGCCATACCAAAGTTTATGCAATGCATTTTTACTTACCTGGCTCGCCAGCTGCCGCTTGACTTGCCCGTTGCTTTGAATTGAGTTGATCTGGTGGTGCCATACCTGGCGTGCTAAACCCCATACCTGAGGTGTCGATGTAGCATCTCCATACCCGGAGTGCCATACCCGGCATGCTAAACCCCATACCCGAGGCGTCGCGATCGCGTCTCCATACCCAGAGTGTCGCAGTAATATCTCCATACCCGGAGTGCCATACCCGGCGTGCTAAACCTCATACCTGAGGTGTCGCGGTTGCGTCTCCATACCCAGAGTGTCGCAGTAATATCTCCATACCCGGAGCGCCATACCCGGCATGCTAAACCCCATACCCGAGGTGTCGCTGAAATATCTCCATACCCGGAGTGCCGTACCTGGCAAGCTAAACCTCATACCCAAGGTGTCGCTGAAATATCTCCATACCCGGAGTGCCGTACCTGGAAAAACTGATCTGATGTCTCCATACCCGGAGTGTCGTACCTGGCAAAACTGATCTGATGTCTCCATACCCGGAGTGCCGTACCTGGCAAAACTGAACTGATGTCTCCATACCCGGAGTGCCGTACCTGGCAAAATTGAACTGATGTCTCCATACCCGGAGTTCCGTACCTGGCAAAACTGAACTGATGTCTCTATACCCGGAGTGCCGTACCTGGCAAAACTGTACTGATGTCTCCATACCCGGAGTGTCGTACCTGGCAAAATTGAACTGGCAATACTGATACTGTATAATCACGTGGGCCTCGCCCCTGGAGTACCATGCCCGACAAGACTGATAATGATGTGGGCCTCACCCCCAAAGTGCCATACCCGGCAAGACTGCTACTGATAGTGATGTAGGCATCGCCCCTAGAGTGTCATTCTTTGCTCGTTCATTACCGAACTGCGTTCCATTCTCGGTGTGCCATTCTTGGCTTGTTCGTTCCCAAACTATACAGAATGTGGGCTTTATTCCCTGACTGTGTTGACTGTGGGCTTTTGTTCCCGAACTGTACTGAATGAAGGCTTTATTCCTGGGCCTTGTTCCCGAATTATGTTGACTGTGGGCCTTATTCCCGAACTGTGTTGAATATGGGCTTTATTCCCAAACTGCACTGGATGTGGGCTTCACCCCCGAACTGATATTGACATGGGCCTCGCCCCCAGATTGATGATGATGCGGGTCTCGTCCTCAAACAGATGTGGGCCTCGCCCCAAAACTGATACTGATGTGGGCATTGTCCTCAACTGATACTGATGTGGGTCTCGCCCCAAAACTGATACTGATGTGGGCCTCGCCCCAAAACTGATACTGACGAGGGCCTCGCTCCCAGATTGATGCTATGTTGCTGTTTCTGGTTGGTTTGCCTTTGCTGCTTTCTCATTTTCTTTAAAATCTGCGAACAAAAACAAGACAAAGATTGCGTGTATATGACATGTATGCATGCATGCATGAATGTGTTTCCTATTCCAATGGGTTAGGTCTTCCTTGTGCTCCTCGGCACTTATTGCCTTCAAATGTCTTCGGTCGCCCCCTGGGTCTGCTTACAGCTTATTTCTATCAATTCTCTTCTGGTGATTGCCCAATTTTCTTTAGTCCCATGACTCAATATCTCGTTATGTCCCTGATTCGCGAGGTGATAGACTGGTCGCCCCCAGTCTTGATTTAGCTTACTGCTCTCCGCTGTTTGCACTTGGTCAAGATGAACCACTTGGTGGAGCCTTCCACATCATCATATTATATTACATGCTACGAAATAGTCCCAATAATTATACATATTATCGTCCTCAAAGAATGCCCAGTAATGAAACCAGAGAACCTTCAAAACACTCAATGCAACTTAAATCTGAGTTTTTGAATAAATGATCTATGCCAGACTCAAAGTGTGTGTGTGCAAAGGTTCTTTCACAGCTTGATCCTTAAGTAAGCCAACTCAATGATTTCGTTTCAAAAATCGGGATCGATGGGTCAAACCAACCTAGATGTCTCAATCATGCTCTGCAATTGCTTTTTCGCGCTCAATGTGGCATGGTTTTATCTTTCTTTTCCTTTGTCTCTCTTTTTTCTTTTTTTTTTCTTTTTTTTTCTTTTTTTTTCTTTTTTTTCAACACACCTACCCTTTAAGACACAGGGTTAACATGATGCTTGTATGCATGAGATGCATGAGATACGTGCAATGTATGTAATATATAAGCCCATTTAAGAATTTTTACACTAGTTGGCCCATTATCATTTTAAAGTATTCAATCATACTATTGCGCGGTGCAAACTTGTCCCAGTTGAAAAGGCTTAACAGGTTTACACTTTGCGATAACATGGCTAAAAAACTTCAAATGATAAGAGGCCCAAACATAAAATGGCCCATCGGCATTTTAGAAGCTTTTGGCCCAATTGTCAAAGGACACGAACTCGTCCCAGTTTAAATGGCCCAACAAGTTCATATCTTTTTGACAAGTGGTCCAACTGGATCCAAATGACGGCGGTCCAAAACACAAACATAAAACAAATAATTTCTATTAGTTCTACGACTAAGGTTTTCATGTAGGTTTACTGGAGTACGGACAAAGGCTCTTGCTGACGAAGGCTCTCGCTGACAATGCCTTTAACTAAACCCCTTCAACCCACTGTAGACACGGTTGATTAAAGCACAAATCCAAACATTACAAGACATTATTTCGGGGCCAATTCTCTATCCCCAGTGGAGTCGCCAGACTGTAGGACACAGAACTTGACGACGCTGTTCTAGGCTCGCGGCCTAGTTGGGAGTACGGAATAGCTCGCGAGGAACTAAACCGGAGAAATAACATGGAGTCGCCACCCGGTGTGACCCGGGAAAATGAGATTTAAGGCCGCACTCACCCCTCGCAAGGGAAGACCTCAAACCGTTGGGTTCGGAATGGTCCCTTACTTATGTCACTTGTTATGATATGATTTGTGCAATAATTTAACCAAGTCTACACAACATACATTTGCAAAATAATCTACATCTAAATTCCTATATGACCTATATCTAAGTTTGCATGCTTTAAAAATTTGTCGGGAAAGCAGTAAACATACAACTCATGAATATCTTAAATTAAGACATGCAGAATAAATATGTGACCAAGAAATTTAGCCGTTCTCAATGTAGGACCTCGCATACCCGGTCGGACGTATTCCACGTCAACCGAGCACACTGTGTCCGGGACAAACAAGATAAATTATAATAAAGGGTGCCCTCAGATCTTATCTTTTAAGTCGCTTTTCGGGAGTGCGTTTCACGGTGTTGGAAGGACTATCGTTCCGCTGTTTTCACAGGTCCACTGTTTCCGCTATTTTCTCGGGTTCGCTGTTTCCACTGTTTTCACTGGTTTCTCAAGTTCGCAGTTTTCTCTATTTTCACCATTTTCGTCGGTTCGCAGTTTTTGCTGTTTTGTCTGTTTTTTACTCGCAATTTCCGCTCGCTGTTTTCTTCATTTTTTTCCTCTATTTTCAAGGTATTTTCTGGTCACTGTTTCACGGTTTTGACTTTGTTATTCTGGTTCACGCTACTTGGTTGTTCATGTGCTGCCCAGTACAATTGTTTCTCCATGTGCGTCCATTTGTTTGCTTGCGCTGCTTGATGGCTTTTGTTTTTGATCGGTTGGGTGTAAGTGTGCTGTGTTGTTTATGAGTGTGGCAGGTGGCGCTAAGGCTTGATGTGTGGAGCAGGCAGGCTAGGCGTGAGTATGGCTATCCACGTGAAATAGTGGGGGTGTGCAAGTTTGTGGCTGCCGAGAATGAGGGGGCTGCTAGGTGTCGAAGGTTCTGCTAGGTGGCCTTTATGTGCTTGCGTGAAGATGGCCAGGGGCTGTGGCGTTGATGACAGTGAGTTGAGTTACTGAGAAGAGGGATGTGGGGGATGTGTCGCGAGCTGTTGTGTGCGTCTTTTGGATCGAGATTAGGGTTCTAGTTTACTGGTCGTGGGCTGCTTGTTGCCGTATGTGTGAGTGGAAGGTGTCTTGGCGGTGAGCGAGTTGTGCCGGTAGGGGCAGTTGTTTTAGGTTTTCTCGATCGGCTGGACGAGTTCACGGCTTTGCAGTTTTGTTGGATTAGTGAAAGGCTGTGATGTTGTTTGTGGTGTCTGATGAGGCTGGCCGTGAAGGATATTTAGGGTTCTCGGTGTGGCCATATGTGTGAGCTGTGTGTTGTTTGTGAAGGGAGAGACATGAGGGAGTTGCTTCTAGGGTTTCATCACCGAGAGAGAGAGTTGGAGGCGTGCTAGCTAGGGTTTGTTTGAAGGTGGAAGGAGATGTCTGGTTGATGCCGTGAGTTGTGGCCGATAGAGAGTGTGTCAATGAGAGGTTGAGGCCGTGTTTGGTTTTCTTATTATTCGCTCAGTGAAGATGAGCGTGAGAGATGGAGACGAGAGGTAGAAGATGAACCTCTCAGGGTTTTCTGTTGTGCCTAGGGTAAGAGAGAGCTGTGCGCCGAGGTAGGCATTATGGTTTCCGTCTTTTTTGTTTGTTCTTGGTCGTGAGTTTCATTGGCTGAAGCCAAAATCTAGGTTTAGTTTAGGGGTCCTTATATAGTGGTGAGCTAGGGTTAGTGTTTTGGATGGGTACATATGGGCTCTTGGTGGGTACGTGGGTTCTGGGCCAAGATTTTTTAATTTTTAAAACCAGAATCGATTGAGCGAATTCGCGGACAACCAGCAAGTTAAAAATTGACGAGGTATTAATTTCAGAATTTTCCCTTCTGACATTCGTTCCCTCGACTCTCGCGACTTACAAGGTATTGCCTCTTTATGAGGCTCATCATTGGGCTTTCATGCAAAAATTATGTGTCTACAATAATCTATTTTTGAAGCCAAAGGTAAAGCAAAAATGAAAAAACTCAAAGCTTTAAACAAAGGGCATGACCGACTTTAGAGGGCAAAAATGGAATTTTGATTTTTACAAATTTAATCAATATTGAATATGCCAAAAATCAAGTTGTCATCCATTTCAATTAATATATGCACAAATTTACCAATTATATTTTTCCGTATTAAAGTTAAAAGATATTTATATTTAATTAATCTAATTATTTAAGAATTAAATAATTAGATAATTACAAATATAAATATCCAAATATATGTATAATATTTACATTAAATATTCCATAATACATATATTTGAGACAAGTGTCAAATACTTTATTTGAAAATTAATTAATGTGGATTTAATAAAATCAAGTATTTAAATCAAATACACATTAATTAGGAAAAACCCTTAAAGCGTGTATTTATCGTTTAACCGTTAAACGATCTATAAATAATCAATATTATTTATAAAAGTAGCCCTAGTGCTCTACGAGTATGTTTCATTAGTGAGACTCTCTAGATTCTGACATATCCGTCACGAAATCCAATTTCGTGTCTATAATCTACCCACCCGTAAATTATGACGACCACGGATAAACTCGATGAATCATACAGGTCGAGGTCATCGCATACGTATAATCCTTCCATCACAGGTATTCGGATTATCTCAGAGATATATATAAAATTTCAAATCTCTATAGGTATAATCATGTCGATGATTCTATTAGCAATCTCTTAATAACACTTAGAAATTACTTCTATAGTGTACCACGGGCCCATGGATTTAACAGATTGCTAATTGCACATTGAATACTTATGCTCTGTACACGGAACTGGCAGATCATATCTTGATACGCACAGGATATCCTGACGCTCGGTCCACACCCAATGAACAGGTGGAGGTCTGATCTAAATAGATCGGTGACGTGACTGTCATCAAAATATGGAGGATACCTCATACATCCACAGTGGTATCTCAAGTCAAAGGACCACTATGCTCACTTGACCCAAGAAGATTCCTATTGACGTTGGTGTACCATCTATTAGGAAATCTTCGGTGAGTCGTTCAGTGTTTATCCAATATAAACACCTACACGTCTATACGAGTCTCCTCAGACTCATAGTTCATTGGGATAAACCATCGGACCAAGTCTCGATATACGACGTGTACTGGTCTCAGCGAATTTTACTAACCGACCCGTGTTAGTAAATCTTGACCATGAACTTTATTTGATAATATACTTCTAGTAGTGACACTTCCCAATGTCAATTACAAATTACTTTGTAATTGCGCCCTACATTTTATATTATCGGGTCTTTGTCTAATATATACATATCACTAAATCATATTTAGTTTCAATCTAATCGTAATTAGATCGAATATGTATATAAAAGTAAGAAGTACTACCATAAATAAGTAATACTATGGAAAAATGAATTGTTCGTATTCATGAATCGAACATAAATATGATCCGGATTGGCACTCCGAGCACCAACCCTAACACGTGTACCGTAAGGGGTTTAGGTATCTATGTGAGTAAAGTCACGATTCTTAAAGACTTTGGCCACAGCCGATCACCTAAGGTTGATTGCATAAGTTATAAAGAAACTTGGACATGTCGATATGAGATGTGCGCTTTGGAAACTTGACAGTGTATTCTATGTTTCCTAAGCACAACTCGGATAGCCTACGACAGAGGGATTTTTAACATATGTGATGACCTCGATTTGTATAGTTCAGAAACGTCGTTCATGTTCTTCGCGAATTCAGAGGTGGCCGAATTGCGTACATATTAGCTAGGCTTATATGACGAACGTGTCTGAACTTAGAGAGTCCCAATATGAAGTGTACTCGTTGAGCACTTGGGTCGCCGATTAATTTTGATAAAAGTTAATATTCGATATTATAATTATCAACTAAGATAATCAAGTGTTATTTGATTACATTAATTATTTACTTTGACCTAATTGGATTAATTCAATAATTAAACAATGGCTTAATTGTAAAATCATAATTATCTATACCATTTGAGGATATTATGGTAATTGTAAGTATGTAATAATATGTGGTTTTGGCTTGATTTAATTGGATTAAATCAAGGTGGCAAACATTTAACTAATCCATTTCATAATCCTTGGCTTGATTTAATTGGATTAAATTAAAGTGTGAGAAAATGTAGATTAGTCACACCTATTTATTCATATTTTGACAAATTAGATTAAACCCACTTAAAAGTTGATTACAACTTTTATTAATTAAAAATTGCCTAAGTTTTGCTATAAATAGCAAGCTTTAAGAATGTTTTAATTACAAGTACAAATACAAGCAAATTCTGAGAGAAATTAGCCTAAGTTAGAGAAGTGTTTAGAGAAACTTGTGAGGTTTCTACAACATTTCATTTAGGAGAAATCAAGATTGGATCTTGAAGTGAAGCTTGGTAGCATTGGAAACAAGATTGGATATTGGAGTCAAGCTTGCACACCTTGGAGGTTCTCCAATAATTTCAACAAAAGAGAAGTAGATTGGGTCTTACATCAAGCTTACTAGGTAATGTTTGATCTTCTCCAAATCTATGTTCTTTTATGTATTGGATGCATGATCACATAACTTAATGTTTAAATAAGGATAATAAATTGTGTTAGAATACTTTGGAAGTATAAACAGAATATGCTTGTAATTGGGTCAAAATATTTATGTTATACATAAACATAATTTAGAGTTTGGAACTCTATATTAAAGCTTAGAGCTTTGGCTACCATTATAGAATAACTTGACCACATTTGGGTGACCTAGAATTGTTCACGAGATATTTCTTATTGGGATTCTAATTTGGTTTGTGTTTTGGATTCAAAATTTACGCAAATGCGTATTTAGAATAAATTTATGTTCTTGTAAAAATATTTGATATTTTGAAAACTTGATTTTTATTCTATAACATGTGTTGATGTTGGTTTTGATGTTAAAAATTAATTTGGGGTGTTTTAAATGTTTAGAGATAGCTGGAAGTGATTAGGGTAAAATATCTTAATCCGTTCAGCTCACTGGAAAACGAGCTGAAGAGAGAAACAAATGAAAAAAAAATCAGACCTCGTTGTGCGCACAGTGCGAGCTTGCACTGTAGCACGCGCATACGCGCTGCGCGAACGGCAATTTTTGTTTTCGCTCATTTTTGAGTTTCCGGACTCCGATTCAGTCTCGGTTTTTTCCTATATACTCGTAATGAAATATAGTATTTCATTAAATTATTTAAAATTACACCCATACTTGATATCCATGGGTTAGACCCATTTCCGCTGTCCGGAGCACCGATCCGACCCTAGGGGTTCCACAACTGCCCCAACAACTGGTGCTTCTAAAGTACTTGGATGTAATGAAGACTATCTCGCTTCAAAAATATTACCTCTTAAGCTGAAGGCTTGTTCAACCGCAATGGTGGAAACATGTGCTACAAGCATCTCTTTTGCAATATTTGATAAAACATGATAGACATTTTAATATCGGTTCCACCAGTCAAGTACTTGAAAATTTTTATACACTAAACTTCCAGGAGGAAACTCGAAGTTGGTAGATAAATAATTATCTAATTCTGGGTTGTTAGTCGTGTTATCCCTATGTTTTTTATTTCGTTGTAGTAACCAACAATCACCTACACTAAGTCTTGAATGTATTACGGGTTCGCTACTAGATTGTCTTATTGATTATTAAGTTATATCTACTAACATAATCATTAAATAAATCTATTAAATTAATTTTTATTTTATATATTATTTTTGTAATATTAATTTCATCAGATATTCCTAAATATGTATAGTAAGTTAGTAAGCCACTATTCAAACATTCTAATTTAAATTTAGGATCAAAAATTGTGGCAATAAGATAAAGCAATGAAATGTCTTTAAAATAAATCAATCATTTTCTCTTCATAACAGCAATAATTTCAATTAAAACAATATCATTAACATTAGAACTTTCAGCATGCTCATATAGAGTACCAACAATATTCATATATCCAACAAGAAATAAATTAGTTATAAGATAATAAACTCCACTAAAAATATTTGTAGCATCATTAAAAACTTTAAAAGTAATACTTTTTTTCACAAATATCTCATTGATTAGGCAAAAGAGTTATATGTTGAACATGTTGGGAAAAAAATTACATAATACTTTTTGTATTGAAAAGCTTGAGTTAAAAGAAAATAAGTTGAATTCCAACGAGTTGGAACATATCGTGAAAAATTTACCGATTTAACATCATTTAATTTAAAAACTTATCTCATTCTCTCATAACTTGAGAATATGACCAAATACAATTAAGTGCAATCCTAATAGGATCAATTTGATTTTCTAAATAAGTCAGACCATCTTGAACACATAAATTAAGGACATGGCATGTGCAATGAACATGAAAAAATCGACCCCCCAAATTTGGTTGGCATATTTCTTTTAAATCTCTAATTGATGTAGTATTTGCTGATGCATTGTCAAAATCAATTGTTAAAATTTTACCTAATAAACTATATTCATCAAAACATATTTTAATCATTCTTTAAATTTGTTGTGCAGTATGTTGCTCATCAAAAACTCTAAATGCAATAAGTCATTTTTTCATGTTCCATAATGCATCAATCCAATGACAAGTCACACCCATATATGAGTGTATTTGCCAATGGTTACTCCAAATATCAGAACAAATAGAAATACGACCTTTAATATTTTTAAATATATAATTTAAAATAATTTTATCATCTTTGTATAATTTAAAATTTTGACGTTTTGTTGTATTTCTAGTCATTTTATAGGCAGCATGATTTACAGTATTTCGAACATAATTAGTAAAAGTAATCTTTCACCAAAACTTAAAGAAATATGTGTCATACAAGTAAATTTAGCAAATTCTTCTATATTTTTAGCATCAGAATTTTTAAATAAATCTAAAAAACTCGTACCTCTACTAGATGAAGCATACTTGCTTATTTGAATTTGTGTTGTATCAAGTCCAATTTCAGCGGCATGATATCTATCCAAGTGCTTATTCATATTTCCATAGCCGCTAATAAATTTGTAAGATACACCACAATAGTTGCATATTGCTTTTGGACTTTCATTTTCAGTCTTGATTAAATGAAAATGAATTTTGAAAATATCGGAAGATCGAGACTTAACTTCTCTTCTCCGTGTATCGATATTTTGGCCGCTCTCTTGGGTTGGCACATTGGACATGATGTTCTCAGATGAGTTTGTCATTTTTTGTTAATATTGAAAATTGCAAATTTAAATCAATATGAAAAATTGAAGATGAGAGAATTTAGAATGAGAGAATTAAAGAAATTGAGAGAATTGAGAATTGGTGTGTTGAAAAAATGAAGAATGACCTCTATTTATAAATTTTCGGACTATTTGTGTGATACCTAAATTGTACCTAAAACTAGCCGTTTTATTAATATTATTAAGGGTAATTTAGTAATTTGATTTAAAACAATAATTTTTTATTTTTATTTTTAGGGCAGGGAGCCACTGTGTAGCCTAACAGCTGCTAGTCGTTGGGCACTATGGTTCCGTTCGGTTCGGCTAGGATCTAACCTTAACCGAACCGAACAAAATCGATTCTGGTTCGGTTTCGATTCCCAATCGAAACTGTGGTCGGGTCTATGGGTCTGATCAAATGACTCATGGTTTTGCATACATGTCATCCTCCACATGCAAAACAAATTTTAATAAAAATAAAATAAAACGAATTTCGTGTGTTTTTTTTATTGATAGTGATAAGATGATCACATAGGTGACTCGATCATTAGCCAACTTAGGCGGTCATCTAGGTAGAGTTGGCAATGGGCCATGATGGGCGGAATTTGGCAAATCTCGTCATGTCCCGGTCATATAAAACGAGACAAAAATACATCCTCGTTTCATCATATTTTACAAAAAATCTCGTCTTATCCCGTGAAATCCTGGCTCGCCCCACGAAAATCCTGTCCCCATTCAAAAAATTTCATCACAGTCCCGTCCGTTTTCGAAACGGGACAAAAAAAAATTTGTCCCGAATCCCGTCTCAAACGGGACAGGTCGGGTCAAAAAGTCAACCATACACCTAGGGTTTCACCCCAAATATAAGGCCTTATAAAAATTTGTGTCAAATGTATTATAAAATTATTATTAATTTTTATAAAAATTAGCCGAATGGTTAGACCCATCATAGTCTCCAATAACACCTCTTTCCTAAATGTATGTAAATTTTTCCATATATAATATGCAACTCAAGAGCCTAAAATCTAAATGCAACAAGTTGGGCCAACAGGCCCCTGTAGCCCATCTCTTTAGCCTTACTGTTCCAAATATTATTATTATTATTATTATTATTATTATTATTATTATTGTTCCAAATAATAACAAAAAAAAAAAAAAGGAGGATAAGTTTTCCCCTATCATTAATTGGAGTTTTAAATTAATAAAATTTTATAGAAGGATAATTTTTCCCTATCATTAATTGTGGTTTTGAATTAATAAGAATTTATAGAAAAAAATGTTAAATAATATTGTTGAAGCATAAGTATAATATACATTTATCTTTTTTTTTTAAAAAAAAAATCTTTTAAAAATCAGCAAAAAATAAAGACTTTTCAAGAATTTTAAAACCCAAAAAAACCTACAAAATAATTAATTAAATTCCAACTTTCTAAACAGTTTAAAATGCAGATAGTGTTGTTTTGTATGCTAATCATTTATTAATTTTTTTTAAAAAAAAATCTAGACCTCAAGCCTTTTATATTATAAAATTATATAAAATAAAAAAAGAGTATAATTTTCTTCTTTCATTAATTGTGATTTTGAATTAGTAATATTTTATATAAAATAAAATGTTACTTTTAACATTTTTTTTTTGCCCAAATAATGTTGTTCAAGCATAACTATAATAATATATATTTATCTTTGAAAAAAACCTTTTAAAAACCAATGAAAAACAAAAACTTTTCAAGAATTTTAAAACTAAAAAAAAACTTCAAAACAATTAATTAAATTCCAAGTTTCCAAAAACTTTAAAATACGGATAGTGTTGCAAAGGTATTCATAATATTGTGATAAAGGAGTCTTAAAAGATAGGCCATAAAAGTCTCAAGACCCATAAAATTCCACGGCCACTAATATCTTTTTTAATTGGAAGCTAACTGTTTTTTGGTTAGATTAATTAATTTTGAAGTTCATTTGCTAGAAATGATATTAATTTGAGTATATTTGAAGTCATGCTAATTGGTAAGGCTCATATTTTGTATTCTAAACAATTATTACCAATACATAATATTTGCCTCTAAAACCTTTCACATTAAACTGTTTATAGTAATTAAAATAATCAATCAATTCATTCATTCATTCATCTAATTAAGATATATATTAAGATTTAAAAGTTTCCGTCATTAAAATTCACTCTATAAATAGAGTAAAAAAAAATCATTTTATTGTTTCATATCAAAACTACTCTCTAACGTTTACAACTTATAACCTTATGTGTTACAATAAAACTTATCCTCTCAATCTTCAATATGATGAGGTAACAAAAAATACTACTTTCTTAAGAAAAAATACTTTTTAGAATGTAAATATTAATATATATCATAGATTTAATTTAAATTTACCATTAAAATTTATAGGTGTCACTTTGCAAAGAAGAATGAGAAGTATTGTCTTATTCGAGAATTGAATTCAGAAAAATATGATTGGCAAAATAAAGTGAGGGTATCAAGACTATGAGATGCAATTTTTTCGAAATAACAATGATTTGATCTCTTTTGATATGGTCCTACTTCATGAAGATGTAACTTTATTTCTCTTCTAAAAAATAATTATTGATTATTGTAACAATTTAATTTTCAAAATATTTATATTCTTAATATAAACAAATTATTTAAGAAATTTATAGGTGATCACGATTTACACAAGTTACGCAAGCACATGTATTATTAAGTAGTATAAAATGTATCGATCCCACGAAAACTTATTACTTATGTTGACGGCTGATTCTGGTCTCAGGGCATTATGAGAATATTACTCCCGGGACAATCCTCCCTCAATAGTGAATTTGTTTAGTTATAAGGAACCAAAAGCAAACTTAGCAAAAGACAAATAATACGCCAATCGACAATGAGATTTAACGTGGTTCGGCGGATCTTGGTCCGACCTACGTCCACGGGCACAAAAAGGATGATACTTTTTATTACTCAAACACGCTTCTCGGCTCTGCTTCTGGTTTTTTACAAGTCTGATGATAATGATTCCTATCCCTTTACACATACTCTACCCTCTTATTTATAATAACAGAGAAATCAGATTCCTTCTAGCATAAGGATTCCCAGTTGAAACAATCTCTTTTTCCTATGAGGATTCTTAATCCGAATCTGACTTCACTTTATTTATCCTATTAGGACACTGACTTATCAGTTTCTATGTGAAAGTAGGATAATTTTATCCCCTTTCCCCGTAGAAATAGGATGTCTTATTTTCTGGGCATGCCTCGCCATCTGGTAGGTCTAGACATGGTCGGCCATCATGGGCTTCAGAGCTGAGAACGCTGACACCCGGTCTCAAGTGGTCGGTCGCCTATCGTCAAGTGCTCGGTCTCTTACTCATGTGGTCGGTCGGCATTTAATGATTTTGACCAAGATGGGAATTACCCCTTTTACCTCTGCCGTGCTGCTTAACTGTCATAGGGCCTTTTTACACCGCCAACATATGTCCCCTATTTCTTGGTTCCGACGAGTATGCGAGTTGGTGCCGGGAACTATAAAAAGAGTAGTCTTACTGGCGTGCTATGTAGTGCTCGGCTTCGAATGTAGTGCTCGGCTTTGATTCCTTTCTCCCGTCAAAACAAAACCTTTTTTCGGGCACTTCTTTCTCGAGACGCGCAGTCGCATCTGCTTTAAATGCCCATCAAATCACTTTTTAGGGTTTTACCCCCAACCAGACACTTGTCGAGCATCTGCATGTTTCTCGCCAGAAGCGGACAAGGTTAGTCGTCCGCTGCTATTACCAAAATGCTTTCGATCCCAACCGTTCATTCATTTTTTTGGAACTGCTCCTGAAGTCGACACCCGGCGCACATCCGAGACTCTATTATGATCTGACGGTCAGAATTATTCCCACGTTGTAATGAGAAGGTGAATCGATATCCTTGCATCTGTTTGGCAAAACTTCATCAACTTCAAAAACTCTTCTTCCCTTCGGCTACGAAACGTCTGATTCAGTTTTACCCAAAGCTTCTCAACATATTCTCCATTTTCTGAGCAGAGATCAAGTAAGTTTCCCGAACGACCTTCTTCCTCTCCATTTTTTCTTGTGTTTTGGTTTTGTGCTGCTAGGGAGAGATTTATGGCTTGATCGATGTTATTAGGGCATTTAGAACTCACAAGCTTAGCTTCAGGAACTGGCTATAGACTGACTTCCCCCCTCTTTCTTTTATTTCTCGGATGTCAGGGATGTCTGACACCAGGTCTTCCTCTGCAAACCCTCCGACTCCCCATGTTGAAGAGCTCTCCTCGAGCTCGGGGGCACCAAGCATAGAGGACCTCGATACTACCCTCACCCCCTCTGAAATTGAACAAGATACTTATCATCAGAGGATCCCTCGGAATGACCCAGAGCCCGGTGATTTTAACTCCTCGGCTCTGGACATGGACCGTCCTTCTAAGATAACTGAAGACGACCTCGAACTGCTTAGGCAACGATATGACATTCCGATAGATATCGCCCTTGAAGTCCCCGGGCCAATGGATCGGGCTAGCCAACCTGATGAGGGTTCGGTGGCCCTTCTTCCGGCTTTCTTTGAGTGTGGTCTTCGGCTACCACTTCAACGTTATTTTGCCTGGATGCTGGCCGAGATGGAGATCGCCCCCTGTCAACTGAGCCTGAACAGCTGGAGGATTTTGGCCGGGCTTCATGTGATTTGGAGTCGGGCGAGACTCGGTGAACCTTCTCTTGAAGAAGTGAAGAGGCTGTATCGATTGAAGGCCAACCCAAAAACGCACCATGGTTGGTATTACCTTTCTACTTATGCTGATTCGCCAAATGTTGTCAGCAAGCTCCCCAACTCCAACAAGAACTTCAAAGACTTATGGTTTTGGGCCACAGGAGATTGGGGGCGAGTTCTGAGATCGTATGAAGAGGAGGTCTCTGTCCCGGATATCTTTAGAGCGGGAGGTTAGGATTTTAACCCCTGGAGTTTTTACTTTTGATTTAATGATAGGATTTTAACTTCTTTAATTCTTCCCAGCCTGTTGGGGGGACGCTCCCAAGGTTTCACATCGGATCCGGGAGCGGGTATGCTGGGATCGGTGCTATGCCGATCATTGGAAGAAATTGGTTAACGATGCGGCCTTCCTCGAGTCGGGCCTGATTCGGACTGCTCCTCCGAAGGTCTCGGGGCGGATAGATGGGCTTTACTAACCTTCTAACCGGTCTCCTTGTTTGCTTATCATGAAGATGATTTGGGTTTTCTTGCTCAAATTCTGGACTGACCACTCTTCTGGCTTTCATTTTCTCCCTTCTTTCTCTTCTCTTCTCCCACATTTTTTGTTGTAGGCATGTCAAGAAGGCCAAAATATCTTGATCAACTGGCTGGTGCGACAAAGAAAACCGGCCAGATTGGGGCCGGATCCTCTCGGAGACGGCCATCGACTGCTGAGGCCAGAGGAGTGACTGAAGAAGCGGCCCCGTTGGCTATCCAAAGTTTATCTTCACCTTCCAGGGTATCGCCAACAGTTTCCGCCCGAACTTCCAGCCCGTCAAAACCTACTAGAAAAAGGAAGCGTCAATTCGGGGCGGAGGAATTCGAGCTGGTCCGGGAGGCGAAGGAGGAACGGGTCCTGTGCAAGAAGCCGCCCGTCCGGAAAGAGAAAAAGGTACCGGAGGGTTCCTCTAAAAAACAGAAAGGCACCGTGATTCTTGGCATAGACGACCTCGGTCAGGACATTCGGGAGGCCACTTCTCATCTGGTGCCAGCCATGAATGAGCTGGCCGAGGTGGTTCCTCCGGCTAAAATTCTGAAGTACGAAGATCTTTCTCCCGAGGATGTGGTTTCCTTGCTGTGTTCTTAGATGGCCAAGGTAGTTATTTTTCTTCTCTTATTTCCGCCTTGAGTTCATAACTTAGTTTGATTTCTAATTCTCTGTTTCTTTTTGGCAGGCGACCTACCTTGCAGCCAAGAATAAGGATCTTCTCCTAAGCCTTCTGTCCGAGGGTGGCCAGGCCTAGAGGCTTCAGAACCGACTTTCTGAAACGGAAGCCGAGCTAACTCGCAAGGAAGAGAACATAAAAAATCTGGAGCTGGCTCCTGTTGAGGCTCATACAACAAACAAAGCCCTTCGGGCCGCTGCCTCTTTAGAAAGGAAAAATGCTGAGGCCGACAAGAAGGACTTGGAAGCTGCCCAGGCTGATAACAGGATCCTGCAGGTGGAAGTGCGCAGTGTTGAGTCTAAGCTGAGGGCCAAAGACGAGGAATTGGAACGGGCCCGTTCCGAGCTTGAGGGAAGGGAACTTGAGTTGGAGGCCGAGAGGGATTCAATCCGTCTTGAAGGAGTAGGTGACTGCACGAAAATTTTTCCGATGGTACTGCCTGACCTGGATATGGGTCTCATTCATGCGGCTATCCGCTTATGAAAGGGGGAGATATCCGAGGAGGAGTTTAAGAGGTGGCTACCCCCTTCACCAGAAGAAGTGATGGATCTTGACCCTGTTTCGATCGCTCTGGCTCCTGAAGAGGTCCGGCCTGAGGTTCTTGTTCCTGCTTCTGAAGCCTTAACTGTTGGGGCTTCCCCAGTTGTCGATGCAGGAGATATTATCCCACCTTCCAAGGCCGAGCCGAGCCATCTATTATATGAGCCTGCTGAGGAAGAACAGTCTGCCCCTGCGCGGGCTGACTGACAAGGGGTAACCCGAACGGGTCCCTGTGTAAACTTTACTTTTTCTTGTAATAACATTTCATACTTTATTTAAATTTTTTTTGTGTTTCTGCTTTTTTCTCCTGTTTTTCATAATTTGCTCTGCACGACTCCCTTCAAACGAACACTTGGAGACTCGTCCTGTAAGGGGATAACATGTACCGAATATGGGACTATTCGGTGGATGAGAATCGATCCCGAGTTAGTTGAATAGTGGATGGACTCGGTGGGACGTAACCCGACCCCGAGTTTAGAGAGACAAAGTGGCCTCGGCGGAACGGAATCCAGCCCCGAGCCGATTAATCAAGTGGCCTCGGCGGAACGAATCCAGCCCCGAGCCGATTAATCAAGTGGCCTCGGCAGAACGAATCCAGCCCCGAGCCGATTAATCAAGTTGCCTCGGCGGAACGAATCCAGCCCCGAGCCGATTATTGAAGGGGCCTCGGCGGAACGAACTCCAGCCCTGAGCCGATTGTTGAAGGGGCCTCGGCGGAACGAACTCCAGCCCCTAGCCGATTGTTGAAGGGGTATCGGCGGAATGAACTCCAGCCCCGAGCCGATTGTTGAAGGGGCCTCGGCGGAACGAACTCCAGCCCCGAGCCGATTGTTGAAGGGGCCTCGGCGCCAACTGTCTTTTGTAATGGGCGTTGAGTATGTCCCCCGTTTTATTTTTATATGGCTTTCAACTTTGTTTTTTAGAAAGCGGATGGAAAAAAATTTTCTTTTGAAAAGAGAAGGTTTTATTCATATTTGGGGACATATTGCCCTCCTTACAGTTCTTCTGCGGGATATTTCGGGAAAAAGCTTTACATTGGGGTTCCCACCTCTTGTTGGGTTACTGCAAAAAAGAAAAGTGGTCTACTGAAATTATCTTCTCAACATCTCGGCATTCCAGGGTTTCCTTATTCGCGTGTCGTCCAGCTGTTCTAAAATGTAGACCACCCGCTTTACTATTTCCGTAATTTTATAGGGTCCCTCCATTTAGCGCCCAGCGAGCCTTCTTCTGGTCTTCGAGTATTTAGTGTGACTCTTCTTAATACCAAGTTGCCTGGAGGAATGTGCGGGTTCACACTTTTTTGTTATAAAAGCGGGCCATTCTCTGTTGGTAGATTGCTGTCTTCATTGCTGACCTTTCTCTTTTTTCTTTGATCAGGTCAAGGTGGCTTCTGATAAGCTCTTCATTCTGCTCTTTCTCATAATGCTGGACCCTGTGGGTAGCCACTCCGATTTCGGCTGGTATAACGGCTTCGCATCCGTAGGCTAAGGAAAACGAAGTCTCTCCTGTGGAATTTTTGTAGGTTGTCCGATGTGCCCATAAGCCTTTGCTGGATCTGAGCCGAGCTTTGAGATTTGCTTTGATGATTTTGTTCGTGGCTTCGACCTGCCCGTTTGACTTGGGATGGGCTGGTGAGGCGAATCTCAAGGCGATCTGGAGGTCTTCACATAGTTTCCTGAAGCCTTTGCTGTCGAACTGCTTTCCTTTATCGGTAATGATGGCTTGAGGGATGCCGAACCGGCATATGATATTTTTTTTCAGAAATCCCGTAGCTCTTTTCTCTGTGATGGTGGATAGGGGTTCGGTTTCCACCCATTTGGTGAAATAGTCTATGGCCACGATGGCGTATTTTGCCTGTCCTCGACCCTGCGGCATTGGTCTGATGATGTCTAGCCCCCATTGGGCGAACGGCCAGGAACTGAGCAGGGTAGCTAACTGTTCTGCTGGTGGGTGGTGAATATTGGCATTCTTCTGGCACCCTTCGCATTTTCGGGCCACTTTCATGTCGTCCTGATGCATAGTCGGCCAGTAGAATCCCTGTTTTAAAGCTTTGACAGCAATTGACTGCCCCCCGGCGTGACTTCCACAGATGCCTGCATGTATTTCTCTGAGTACGTAATCCACTTCTTCTTCCGCTAAACATTAAGAGAGGTACTGTGTAGCCTCTTCGGTAAGCATCCCGTCGATTAGGGAAAATTTGGTGCTTTTGTACTTTAATTTTCTGGCCTCCTTTTTGTCCTCGGGCGTTACTCATGCTTCCAGGTATCTCCTAATTGGCCGCATCCACGAGGTTTCGCCTCCTTTGCTTAGTATTTCTACTTCGAGCTCCCCTATGCTCTTCTCCCGGAGGCAGATGATAGGATTACTCTGGGGTTCTTCTTTCGTTGAGGATGCGAACCGTGCCAAAGAGTCTGCCTCATAGTTTTTTTCTCGATTATTTGCTCGAAGCGTACGTTCCCCATCTTTTCCGCCAACTTTTTACCTCAGTTAAGTAGGCCATCATGTTTGGCTCTCGGGCTTGAAACTCCCCCTTTAGCTGTTGTATTGCCAACTGCAGTCACTTTTTACCACTACGTCATGAACTCCCATCACCGTGCATAGTCTTAATCCGGCCAGGATTGCCTCGTACTCTGCTTCATTGTTCGTAGCCTCGAAGGTGAATCTTATGGCGAGTAATACTTCTTCTCCTTTATCATTTTTTAGCACGATTCCTGCTCCATTGCCCTGCGAGCTGGCGGACCCGTCTACAGACATCTCCCATTTGTCTTCCTTTACAGTCATGACCTGGGGTTCGGTGAATTCGGCGACAAAGTCTGCTAGGGCTTGCCCTTTTATCGCTGCTCTCGGGAGGTAAGAGATGTCGTATTCACTCAGTTCTACTGACCATTTTATTAACCGGCCGGAGACATCCGGCTTCTGCAGGATCTGTCTTAGAGGGTAGCCGGTGTAGACACTGATAGGATGGGTCTGGAAATAAGGTCGCAGTTTTTGGGCTGCGGTGACTAGTGATAAGGCAATCAGTTCATGTACTGGATACCGGGTCTCGGTGTCTATCAGAGCTTTGCTGGTGTAATACACTGGCTTTTGGACCTTGTCGGCCTCTTGTACTAGTACCAAACTTACTGCGTGTTTTGAGACAGCCAAGTATAAGTACAAGGTTTCTCCTGGGAGCGGTTTTGCTAGAAGTGGGGGCTGTGTTAAATATTGTTTTAACTGCAGGAAGACCTCCTCGCATTCCGGCGTCCAGTCGATTTCCTTTTTTGCTTTTTTGATGATGTTGAAGAAAGGGTGGCATTTGTCAGTTGCTCGGGAAATGAATCGATTGAGTGCGGCCATCCTGCCGGTCAGGCTTTGTACTTCTTTTACTGTCCTGGGGGATTTTAAGTCCAATACAGCTTGGATCTTCTGTGGATTTGCTTCTTTGCCTCGGGAGCTTACCATGTAGCCTAAAAATTTTCCCGAGGCCACCCCGAAAGCACATTTTTCTGGGTTGAGCTTTAAATTTTGTTTCCTCAGTAGCTCAATAGTTTTCTTCAGGTTGGTAACAAGTCGTCGACGTATACCAGCATTGACGTGCCGATGAGTGGCTTGAAAATTCTGTTTACTAACCTCTGAAAAGTTGCCCCTGCATTCTTTAGTCCGAAGGGCATTACTTTATAATAATAAAGCCATTGATCGGTGATAAAAGTTGTTTTCTCTCGCCTGCCGGATGCATCTTGACCTGGTTGTATCCTGAGAAGGCGTCCATGAAACTTAGCAATCCTTGGCAGGCTGTTGCATCTACCAGCCGATCTATGTTTGGTAGAGGGAAGCTGTCCTTTGGGCACGCTTTATTGAGGTCGGTAAAATCTACAACATCCTCCATTTTCCATTGGGTTTTTTCACTAGCACTACGTTTGATACCCACTCCGGGTATTTTACTTCTCTGATGAAACCGGCTTTTAATAATTTTTCTACCTCGGTGGCCACTGCTTTGCTCTGTTCTTGATTGAAGAGTCTTTTTTTTTTGTTTAACCGGTTTCCGCGCAGGGTTTACTGCTAGGCGGTGGTTGATGAATTTTGGCTCAATCCCGGGCATGTCGTTATGTCCCCATGCGAAGATGTCTGGATACTTTTTTAGACATTCTAGTAGGCTCTGTCTCAGGGTCTTGTCCAAGCCTCCCCATATCTTTATGTTTTTTCCCGGTCCGAAGAGTTCTATCCCCTCTAATTCCTTAGCTGCCGCTAGCCGGGCTATTCTGTTTGGCCGAGGACTAGGATCTCCACTGGCTTTTCCCCTGTCTTCATTCCTCTGCCGTTTTTTGGTACCCTCCTCAATGCAGAGGATCTCTCGTGAGAGAATTGTAAAGCAGCTGCGGGCTGCCTTCTGACTTCCGCATGCGATCCCGATCCCTTCCCGGGTGGGGAATTTCAGTTTCAAGTGATAGCAGGACATTGCGGCCTTTGTCTTCATCATGAAAGGCCGACCAATGATGACTTGGTAGTTGTTCATGCAGTCCACTACGGTGAAATTTATCATAATTGTCCGAGTTCGGGGATAAGTCCTGATTGTTACTGCTAATTATATCCTCCCTAACGGGACGACCGTTGAGCCCCCGAAGCCATATAAGGAGGTGCTATCGTTGGTCAGAGCTGCATACTCTACTTCAAGGCTGTCCAGGGCCTCTTTAGAGATTATGTCTACCGCACTCCCGGGGTCCACCAGGATTTTGTTCACCTCGGAGCCGCCGATTACTGCCTTGATAATTAACGCATCGTCGTGGGGGAAGCTTACCTCTTGGGCGTCCTCGTCGGTAAACATTATTGGTACCGACCGCCCACTTTGTAATCCGGGGGCCTGTTTTGTTTCTAGCACGTCTGTCCCCCGAGCTCTGCTATAGTTTTTTCTCGACCGATTAGAATCTCCGGCCAGGGTTTTCCCTCCTGCGAAGATATTTATCTGTCGGTCATGCGCCCTCTGCCTAGCCTTCATGACTTCATGGTCAATAAATTTGTTTAAATATCCATTCCTCGCTAGGTCTTCCATCTGTTCCCGCAAATCTTTGCACCTATCTGTCGCGTGTCCTTTCAGATTATGATGTACGCAATAGGCTTTTTGATTTCTCTTGTCAGGGGGAATCTCCTGAGGTCAGGTTCTATTAAGAGACATTTTCCTTGGATCTCCATGATGATTTGCCCCAATGGCTTTTTCAGGGGAATGTACGCATCTTCCCTGAAGATATGGTTTACTTGGGTCGGGGCTCATCTTTCCTGGTTGTTCCGAGGTATCGGCTTGAATTCCTTGTGCTTTGGCGGTGGTTTTTTGGGCTCCATGTCTGCTCGTCGGGGGGCCTCTGCCCTTATCGTCTTCTCTCTGATGGTCGTCCCTCTCCGGGAGATTTTTTCCTCGTTTTCTAACGAGACGAACTTTCGGGCTACCTCCAGAGCGGTTGCGTAGTCTGGGGTGCCTTGGATCCTTAGGTGGGTCCATAGTCTTCCGACTTTTAAAGCTCCCTTCAGGCTTTCCAAGGCATCGGGAGACTCATACCCCCCGACTTCGAGTACCATTGTAGGCACTGCATTTTTGCATATAAGTCCCTATGATGAGTCTCATTTGGAGACACTACCTTTTAAGTCACGGAGGTCACGGAAAACGGACATCGGATGGGGAAATTCAGAATAAACAAGGTTCACTGTTTTCGTTCGTACTGCGTTCGTGTATACGTTCGAACGCCAAACAGATTGCGGGCGTTCATGCCGCGTTCGAGGAGGCGTTCGAACTGTGTCGGTAATTCTGGTTTTGCTGCTAGCCTCACATTAAGCCCAATTCGCCCAAGCCTTGGCCCACACGCCCAAGCCCACTTAAAACACATATTTAACACATGGTGAAATCAAAACAAATCTAAAAATCACATACCAAATTAAAATACACATTAAAATCAATCAAATATTTTTAACTCCCTAATTAAGATTTCACCCACCAATTACACAAGATTCCTTCCTTTCATAAACCAATCAAAATATCTCCCTTATTTACTTGATTCCCTTCCTTACCTAGAAACCCTAGCCTTTGCCTATAAAAAGAACCATTCACTACCCTCATCTAGGCTAGCTCATTCACACATATTCACATAAAGAAAAAAAGCCTCTCCATTCACACCTAATATACTCAAGAAACAACCTAGAATTTTCCTCTCCTCCTCATCCTTTCCACCAAAACAACACTCCCCCTAAACACTCTCCATAACTGAAAATCACAACCCATATACATCCCCCATAACCTCCAAAAATCGCAGCCCTTTAGCCCTTAAAGACACCCAAGAACGGTAGCCTAAATTTAGCAAACATAGTGACCAGAAAACGTCACCGGAAGAGCAGTGAAATACAGTAAAAACAGCAGCAAAAGATGGAGAACGACGACTCAAAACAGTAAGACAACGAACGAGAGCAGTGAACCAGTGAACCGGAAGAGTTTCGGAG
>SKCR01038461.1:0-61992 GCA_019454045.1 Zanthoxylum bungeanum | reverse complement strand
GGATGGGGTCTTGAGGGATGAGTATTCGGCTATTGTAGAGAGAGGAGAAGAGAATTATTTGTTTGCTTGTTCTTTGTTGTCTTGGTCGTGTGAGCTAGGAGATCTCAAGGGGTGATTTTCGTTTTCTTTTATAGACAAAGGCTAGGGTTTCTCTTGTGTGAATAGGAAAGGAATCAATGTAATCATGAGTGGCATCTCCTAATTAGTGTCTCACAAGGAAAATATCTAGTTAATTGGGGACATGATTTGGCTTAATTAGGAAGATCATATATTTGATTTGTTTTGATTAGGTATGTGATTATTTAGATTTTATTTGCTTTGTTTTAATTTCACCATGTGTTAAATATGTGTTTTATTGGGCTTGGGCGTGAATGGGCTTGGTGTGGGCGTGAGCTTTTTTTTTTTTTTTTGTGGTGGACTTGTGGGCTTGATGTGTATTTCAAGGGTTTTGGGCCAAGGTTAAATTGTTTGCGGGGTTTTGGGCTAAAGTGTTTTAAAACGGAGGTCCAACAAGCGAGCCCGAAGCTAAACAAGCGAATAAAATCCAACAAAATACTGATTTCTGACTTTTCCCCTTCCGACGTCCGTTTCCCGCGACTTCCGCGACTTAAAAGGTAGTGTCTCCAAATGAGACTCATCATATGAACTTACATGCAAAAATGTAGTGCCTACAAATAGGTCATTCGTTATATGATTCGTAATCAATTATGGTACTATTTTTTAAATATTTTTAAGTGTATTTTTTTTAATACACAAGTAGTGTTAAATAAATTAAAAAAGAATCACAAAAATTAAATGAAATAATGAACACTAAATAAATAACAATAACTATGAAATTTGAAATATTTATTAAATAAATAAAAAAAATATAAATTATAAAATATAAAAATTATAAAATTGATAAATTAAAATAAGTATATATGTTATTTTTAAATATATATATATATATTATATATATATATTTTAAAGGTATATTTGATTTGTTGGGAGGTAATTTTTATAAAATTGAAGGATAAATTCGGAAATGTGTAAGGGGACAAGGGGAGGGGTGTGTGTCAGAGGGAGGGGGGGAAGAGTAGCCCTCTAATACAATCTTTTTAATTAAATATTGATATTTTTTCATAACATACAAAAAAAAAAAAAATTGACAGGTTACAAATTAGGACACATAAATAAAAGTTTAAAATATTTATAACATAATGTCAAATTCATATTATCACAATTATATACATGAATCACTAGCTGAATATATTTTATTATGTTAAATTTATATTATCAAAATTATTGAACCATGACTAAAAGTAATTCAAAAATATTAAGTGGGAGCAATTCAAAAATTATAAGTTAGTGAGTCCTTTTATATATGAATGATTTTTTTCCCTAAAGATATATATATATAAATTAAGCTTGCGGGTAGCAGATACCCGTAGTGGGTATCCGTTGATTTTGCTTAATTATCAAATCCGTAGCGGGTTTTATTTTAAATGATCAAATCCGCTTAAATATTTACCAAATCCTACATATTACAGATGAATTTTTACAAATTTATGGATTTATGGGTGAAATTGCCATCCCTAAATAGAATCACTGACGCTCGCAAGAAACACAAAATAGAAATATTATTATTATTTTGTATTAAAATTTAGAGAAACACTTGGTGCGGCTGCACAATCCATATTTGTGGGATCCATAATTTTAATTTAAAATTAAAAAATTATTGTGGAGTCTATGGGCTCTGCAATTTGATAAAATAAGATTCGACAACCCACATAAGTGTTTCACCTAAATTTATGTGTAGCATTAATTACGTTTGAGTTAAAAACATTAATTGGGGTTGGTAGAATAGAGAAGGAAAAATATAGATCGACTACTAATAAAGGTTAGCAAAATTGGTTTCGGTTTCGATTTCACATGGAATCAGAATTTATCCCGAAAAAATCGGTTCCTAACTAAGTGAAATCCGAACTTACCCAATTAAATATAGTTCTCTACTATTCGATTCCGGTCAGGTTTCGGTTCGGTTCTGAATTACCGTATTTGAAAATATTTTAATGAAAACTACATTTCGATATGAGTCCATAGGGAAAAAAAAGGGACTAAATCGGAGTCCAGAAGCTCAAGAACGAAGAAAATAAAGTTTTAGTACTCATCAACCCTCGGTTTCGCGACGCTCCTACCGTTCGAGGCAACTAAGTGAGCTGAATGTCCCGACGGCAAGGGTTAGCGTCACGACGTTCGAATGTCTGATGCTCAGTTTTGCGAAGCTAGAAGATCAGTGTCGCGACGCTCCTCTGGGCATAAACCAGTTTTATATTCGGTTCCAGAAACAGGTTCTATGGTCCGGTTCCGGTTCCGACCAGTTTGGAACCGGAACCGAACCTAATAAAATCGGTTTCTTCATTTTTGGAACCGGAACCAGACCTGTTACAACCGGTCTCGGTTCCAAACCCGAAAAATCGGTCCGGTTCCAACTGGTTCCGAATAGAACCGGAACCGATGCTCACTCCTAAAAACAGATTATGTTTTGTAGATTCGAATTTGAATGTAAATATTATCCGTGCCGATTTTTGAATATTCTGATTTGTAAAAAAACTAGGATTTTTATTTTTATTTTTAGATTATTTAAATTTTAAACATCTAAAATAAATAACAATCATAATTAAATAATATCAAATCAACGTTCAAAACAACATCTATAATCAAGAAGAACTGAGATGCCAGGTGCGGCTCAGAGAAGAGAGGGAATTGCTTACGGGAGCACAAGAGATAAGCAAGGGTTAGAAAGAGAATTCCTATTAAAAAATGATACACTCACACACACTATTACTTACAGTTTTACTAACTCTCTCACTGTAGCTACAGTGATCAACAGTAAATTACTGTAGCTACAGTGAAAAAGTTAGTAAAACTTTAAGTAAGAATGTGTGTGAGTGTATCATTACTCATTCATATTACAAGACCTGATTTGGCCTTTGTTGTCTAAAAATATAACAAAATCATAAATAAAATCGATTTCTAATTTTTGATTTTCGAAATTCAGATTTACTTGAATTTATATCTCGATTTCTGTAAAAATCTTGAAAAGTTAAATCTGGATCCTTTATTAATATAGATCGGGTACAACTTACCGAACTCAGAATATTCCTATGGGCACCATCTCAACCCTGAGTAATTTTTTAATACTACCGTTGTATGGGTGATGTGATACCACCAATCAATAATTTTATAATATATAAGAGTTGTGTTAAATAAAATTATTATTTATTTAGTTAATTTTTTTATATTTATCACGCGTGACAATGTATTATTGGGTTGGTATACAGTAGGGATGGAAAAAATCCCCGCAGAGATGGGTAGGGGTGGGCGCGGTTCGGTTTGGTTCGGTTTTTGCTAAAAACCGAACCAAACCATATTTTACGGTTCGGATTTTTTACCTCTCAAACCAAACCATTAAATAACGGTTTGGTTCGGATTGAAAATTTTTTAAACCAGCGGTTTACGGATTGGTTCGGTTCGGTTTACAGATTATTATATTTAAAATAAAATTCCATCCACTTAAGTGAAAAAATAATAATAATAATAATAAAAAACTAGTCTATCCAACAAATGGTATGAAGTGCTAGGGTGTAAGCTGTGACTACAGGAAACATATGCACTCCATAAAGGATTGAAAAATGAGGCACAATTAATTCTTGTATTTTTTAAAAATTACCTCGAATAATGATGATACCATCATTCTAATTAAGAGACAAATCCAATATCTTACTTTCAAGAATAATGATGCTAAAAACAAATAAATTGAAGAATAAAAGTATTAACAAATAAATATATTAACAAAAATTTAAGAATAAAAGTATTAACATACTAATAAAAAAAACATAGAATAAAATTTAAAGAAAAATACAAAATTTTTTATAAAAATTTATATTTTTTAATTATAACGGTTCAGTTCGGTTTAACAGGTGCGGTTCGGATTAGGTCCTGAACCGAACCGTAAACCGTTTGGGGTAGGCCAATCCGAACCGCAAACCGAACCGTTAGGAAAAAAACCGTAAATTCGGTCCGGTTTGGTTCGGTTTGCGGTTTGGTTCGGTTCGGTCGGTTTTTTTGCCCACCCCTAGAGATGGGGGCCGGTACTTTAGGTGCGGGTAATGAGATAATTTTTTATACCTGTTGGTTAGACAGATTGGGTACGGATATTCGCATCCCCGTTAAAATAAAAGTGAAATCCCGGTGTGAACGGAGACCATACTTTAGAGACGAATAATGAGATAATTTTCATAACCGTTGATTGAACGAGACGGATACAGATATTAGTATCACCGTACCATATCCGGTCTATTATTATCCATAATATACGGATGATATAATACCACCGTTGCGAAGTTTCCCTCAGGCAGATGCATACGTTAAAAAACTAAGCATTTGTCTGCAGCAAATTAGACAGTTAACACTTTGCGAAAAGAGAGCATGTTTCGTTTATACACTCACATTTTAGCTCACAAAATCATCCTCACAATATGTCTTAGTACGGCCTTGATCTATTGCCAAAAGACCATTCACATTTCACAGTACCAATGTTACAATAAAAATGTATACTGAAAACCGAATCTTTTTACTCCAGTCACATTTACATCATCAAACAATGACAAGTCTCTAGTTTTACATCTTCATAGTATCATCGTTTGGCAGAAATCACAAATAAAATTCAAGATTTGTCATGATTCAAGGAGACAACTAAAGAATAATGGTTGAACAAATTTCAGTGTAATTAAGATAATAATTAGGAACAGGCACAAGTTCTTTTGTGCTCAGACACTGCCATGGTGTCTTGTATGGCGAATGGGTTTTCGGACATGACGATGAGGTGCAGAACGTGAAGTTGTAAACATGGAGTTGTTTGAATTCGCTTTCATTGCTTCAATTTGTTCCAACACTTCCAGAACTTCTTCCATTGAGGGGCGGCGTCTATGCTCCGACTCTAGGCATTTTAGAGTAAGCTGCGCTGCCTGAAACGCTGCCTTAGACGAATACTGCCCCTGTATCCGTGCATCCATTATGGTTTTAAGCTTCTTTTTCTGAGACAGCAATGGCTTCACCCACTCAATTAAATTTCGTTGTCCGTTTGGGCGTTCATTGTCAAGTGCCCTTGAACCCGTTAGCAATTCAAGTAGCACAACGCCAAATCCATACACATCACTCTTCACATACAAATGACCTGTTGCACGATCATGAAATGGTATATATAACTAATTTGTTTAACCAAAGAGAGCTCAAATAGCTCCATCAAAAGCAATTTTCAAGTCCTCTGACTCTGATCCTACGAAATGTACCTATTACTTCTCAAGGTACTAGGTGCAATGGCTTAGCCAGAATATTAATTCAGTAGAGTCAAATTTTGACTTTCACAAAAAGTTATAAATACACTCTATTTTAGCGGTGGCAAATTAAAATTATCTCATTAACAAACCAAATTTTTCATTAATTAATAAGACAATTGAAATTTTTTTCAGATCGAACGGCATTGATTACCTCTACTTGCCTCATAGTGGCGGAGCCACTAGCTAGGTGCATGCAAACATTTATAACATTTCCAATTCAGTTGAGATAACATTACCAGTTGCAACATATTCTGGAGCAGCATAACCATAAGTGCCCATAACCCTGGTTGTAACATGTGACTCTCCACCATCAGGCCCCAACTTTGCCAAGCCAAAATCTGATATTTTAGCATTGTAGTTCTGTAAAAGGAAAATACTCAAAAAAAGAGAGGCTACACTCTTAGAAAATTTGGAATATATATATAAATATATATATATAAAATTCATGAATATATCCAAGAAAGAAAAACGAAATATAGAACTGTATAATTACAACATTTAGAAATAGAAATGTAGAGTAGTTTAAAATATAAGTGTTGGGTCTATGTATTGGCAAATTCTGTAACAAACCATGTCCAATTGAGTTGTAATGGGTCATGGAGATCTTGATGTATTTGGACAGCTTTTGGAAGATGTTGGATGAAGATTTTAGAGAGTATCGTGTGTTTCACGTTCTTTTTCACGTTCTTTCAGGACGTTCGTTGCTAACCATCAAAACTCTAAACTTACCAAACCCCTTGAGTTGGAGATGCATTGTCAGAGTTTCGACAAGAGCGAGTTCGCTATTGGATTTAGTACAAGAGACTTCGGAGTTACCGGATAAGGCTGATTGGTGCGGGTTTGAGGAGTTTCCTTGGGTTATTACGGTTGGGGTAAGGTTTTGCCATACGTCTTTTAACCATCACTGTAAGTTTCTCTTCATAATGAATTTAGGTGTTAACCTATACCCAGATTGGTTTTTCTCTAAAAAGAGTTTTCCAATTTGTCAACAAATCTGGTGTTATTTATTTATTTGCCGTTGTTTACTTTATGCAATTATTTATTGCTTTTACTTACGCTCGTTAGTAATTGCTTTAGATTAAAAGTGTGGTTGATTGTGCTAGACTTAAGGCTGCTTGCTTTAACCATAAAAACTCTAATTATACTTGTCTTAGATAGAGTAGATTTTAATTTCTGCAGTTTTACACCTATTTCCCCCATAGGCGTACAAGGGTCAGAACCTTATTTATTTTCAATTGGTATCGAAGAATCTAACTTCGATCCTTGATCTTTTTAGTTATGGATAGAAGTCAACCTCTCAATTGTCCCTCATTCTTTGATGTATAAGGGTCAAAACCTTATTGATTTTCAAATGGTATAAGAGAATCTAACTTCGATTCTTTGATCTTTATAGGTATGGATAGAAGTCAACCTCTCAACTGCCCCTTATTCTTTGATGTATAAGGGTCATAACTTTATTGATTTTCAATTGGTATCAAAGAATCTAACTTTGATCATTGATCTTTTTAGCTATTAATAGAAATCAACCTCTTAACTGTCTCTCATTCTTTGACGAGACCAATTATCCTTATTGGAAGGTTCGCATGAAAGCGTTCTTCAAATGATACAATCCATGGCGGGATACTTGGGCTTCTTTCATGATATGATCCAGATTAGACTCGATAACTATCATGGTGGGATATTTGACAAGCATGGCAGGATAGTATTCAAAGACCTATTGCAACATACTGGGCTAAATTCATGAAGATAAAGAAGAATCCAATATCAACTTGCAAAATAGCCTTCAAATGAGAGAAACCGGCCTTGATTCAACAAGAGAAGAGGCATATGCATGAGAATAATGGGCTTAGCATGTTCAAAATATTTTATTTATCATTGGGTTTGAGTTATTCAGTTAGTTACTTAGTCTATTCATGTATTAATGTAACATGGGTTGAAGTATCAAGTTATTTGTACAAGCCCATTGTTAAATCATTGTTTTAATGTTAGTTTAGGGCTTAAGTAAGTGGTTAGGCGTGTGGCCCAATGGATTAAGTTAGTTCTAGCGGGATTTGCACAGTCTTTGTATTTTGGCTGTAACTTTCTCATCCGATGTCCAATTTTACCGATTCAAGTTGCGGTAAAAAGAGGACTCAGAGATCTATAATTTTGTAGTTTACAGCAAAGACAAATTCGGATTCCTTCCTAGCCAAAAATGAAGTCATAATTATCTCTATAATTTTTAGGTTATATGTTTTAATTTTATATTATGTTGAGTGTTGGGCTGAACTCTAATGTTATTTTATGTCATGTTTGAGTGTTGGGCTGAACTCTAAACTTCAAAATTTTGCTACAAGATTTGAATTTGCTTGCATTAAGGGAGATGAAGCCTTCAATGAGTTCTATGATGAGATTAACGATGTAGTTAATTCTAGTTTTAACCTAATGAGAATATCCATGTGAATAAAATAATCAAAAAAATCCATAGATCTTTACCTGAAAGGTTTTTGCCTAAAATCACAGCCATAGAAGAAAATAAGAACATAGATAATCTGAAATTAGAAGACCTTATAAGTAACCTATAAGAATATGAGAGAAAATTTCTTGGGTTTAGGAGATCTAAGAACATTGTTATGAAGACTGAGAAAGTAAAAGCTAAGGATTCTACTGAATATCATGTATCCATTTTTGTTAAAAGGTTCAACAAATTTTTCAACTTCAAGAAAGATGGTAAATGGATAGATAAGTGTAAGTCTGAATAACCTAGAGAGAGATCTAATAAGTATAGGTCCAATAAAAATGAGTTTAAGGATGATATTGAAAAAGATAAGAAGCCCTATGTTGTTATTTGTCACGAGTGTCAGGGCTTTAGGCACATAAGATTTTAGTGTCCCACTTATTTGAAGTCGAGAGGAAAGAAAACGAAGAATGTCTCTCATAGTGATGATGAATCAGAAGGTAATTATACTTCTGATGACACATTTGAGGAGAGATGCAATCAAATTGCATTTTCTTCTAGTGTTATCAGTGGGAAATAGGCTACTGGTAGTGATGCGGATATTTGTTCTAAGTCCTCTCATGATGACTCTGAAGATAAATAGGTAGCCTATACTTAGTTGTATAACGAGAGCTTAGCTATCATGAAGACTTGTGTTGAGGTCAATAAGAAGCTAAATTTGATATGAATGAAGTCCAAACCAAGCTTGATAAGAATCTTATTGTTGTTGATGACCTCAATGAAAGAAATAGAGAGTTGGTAGAGAAAGTCAAATTCTTAGAGAAAGAACTTGAAAGTTCTAGAACATCGATATTCGAGTCTTTTAATGGGACTGAGAAATTAGATCACATGTTAAACATTGGTATGCCACTTTGTGAAAAGAAAGGTTTAGTCTTTATTGAGTCAAACTGTGATACAGTTTCTACTTCTAAAACTGTTTTTGTCACAGCTCAATCCCGATCCAATCATGTTAAACTAACTCCACAATGTGACATAAGAAAGAAACCTATCGACAAGGGTCATATGGTCCCTCATGATGTTTAACTTCTTGTGAACAAACCTCATGCTAGAGGTTATTTTGGTAAACCTTGTTCTCATCCGTGGTTTGTACCTGTTTGTCATTGCTGTAGAAAATCAGGACATATTGGACCCCAAGTGTTTCATGTCAAACAAATAGAAGAAGAAGTCTAAAAGTGCTCAGCCTAGATTTGATTCTTCGAATCTAACTCGTCACGTCTCTGCACTTGCCAAACAGACTCACTTTATTAGTGAGAAACTTATGATGTTGACAAGAAATTTTCAAGTGAAGGAGATTCCTAAGAAAGTTTGGGCGAGAAAGGAAGATTCATTCCCAATACTTTTAAAATGCCTCAATCCCTAAAGGATTAATGAGACTACACTTTGGTATGCCTCTTCTTAGATGGTGCATTCATCTTCCTGCATTGGACCCCAAGTGTTTCATGTCAAACAAATAGAAGAAGAAGTCTAAAAGTGCTCAGCCTAGATTTGATTCTTCGAATCTAACTCGTCACGTCTCTGCACTTGCCAAACAGACTCACTTTATTAGTGAGAAACTTATGATGTTGACAAGGAATTTTCAAGTGAAGGAGATTCCTAAGAAAGTTTGGGCGAGAAAGGAAGATTCATTCCCAATACTTTTATAATGCCTCAATCCCTAAAGGATTAATGAGACTACACTTTGGTATGCCTCTTCTTAGATGGTGCATTCATCTTCCTGCATTGCATTTGTGCAAGCATGCATTTTAATTTTACATGTTTATTTGTATTTTCATGTTATTACCTTTCATGTTATGTGCTTTAGCATAATTGTTTTTGTGTGATTGTATTTTTTTGTTTCATTTCAGTGCATGTGAGTGTATGTTTTGTTTATGTTCTAAGTTAGTTCCATTGGTATATGGTATGCAAACTCAAACATAAATTTCATAGTCGATTCCAAATGAATAATACTATGATCTATACTCGGGATACAACTCAAAGTACAATTGGAAAATAACTAGCTTCTTGTTATGTCTTTTACTCCATTTATAAAAGAAAAATAACAAAAAAAATAATAATAATAAGTGAAAAGACCAAAAAGAATAGGTAGCTTGAAATAGCAAGTCTAACACTAACACATGTGATCCTATTAAGTAGGATATCTGAATATGCATGTGTGATATGCTTTTTTTCCTTAATTCTTTGTGTGCATATGATAAAAATTCTTTGTATATCTTGTGCTTGCATCTTATATATACATTTTTATTAATTTTGAGGCTTGTCGCATGTATGAGTCATTGGATATGCAGTCTAATCTCTGTAATACGAAGACCACTAAATAGGGTGACCTTTGACTAGATGACCTTATGCTATCCATTTCAAGAAAAGAAAAAATTAGATAAGTCTCAATTACTTGAATTAAAGTACTCAAAAGATTCCATTGTGCCAAATTCAAAAGATAGGGACAAAAACCTTTTGCTCGAAAGAGTTTATTTTTGAGCTCATATTTCGGGGGGAAAAACAATAACATGAAACCAATGTTGCTTATTTTTCAGGCCCTAATAGTGCTGGGTTTCGAAAAACTATTCTGTGGACTTGGTATTTCATGAGATATGACTTCTTTAGCGTAATCTTGCTCATAAAATAAGATCTTAAGCTTTGAATTTTTGTGCACTTATTTTTTATTCACACAAGTGCTTGATATGCTTTGGTGTTTAAGTCATATGCGTGCGTGCGTTCTTGAGAATGAATGGATATGTTTATATTATTCCATGTCATAACCAGCTGATTACCATCTGGGCATAATTGTAATTGCTAGTGATGCTGTTTTGAGTCATTTCTTATCATGCTTTTAATTTCATATTGTGTGCATGCTTTCATTTCATGTCATTGCATCTATTATTTCTTTTAGCATTGCATATTTCATGCTTTGTCTGCTCTTTTTCCCATGTATTTCTTTTTACAAACTGAGATGTGTGGTTAGTGATGAGAGGAGTTTGCATATGTTGTTGTTGTCATTGCATGTTTTATGTGTGCAGTAGGTTGGTTTTTTGTTTTTTATCCCGTCATTTCGTGACAAAAAGGGGAGTAGATTTTATGTATTTATAATGATGCTTATTTATATAATTTATATATGGGCATCGTTTTTATCATACTACTTGAACTGTGTTGAATCTACTTTAACGGCTTAACTATTATCATTCGTTATAGTTCATTATTTTTGTTTTTCCTTGTCACAGGTATATTGTTTGTGGTTGTTTCGGGTGAGCAGATCAACATCTTCATTGACTTCAAGACTATTGAATGTTAAGTTTTAGATCGGCACAAGTTTCTGTTTTGATGGTTATTAGTTGGTTATTTTATTTTTCATCTATGATCAGAATGCCCCCAATGGGTGTGGTTTGGTGGCATAAGGCTTAGGATTTGGTTGCCTAAGTCCTAGGGTTCAAATCCAGGGGGTGCACTTCTTATAAGAGCTTGAGGCACTGAAGAGTTTTACCTGCTCCGCCTAAGCCTAGGTTGGGTGGTTTGGCGGTGGTGTTTACAACGTTTCCAAAAAAAATTCTATAATCGTAGCCTTTGTTTTTAGGTGGTTTTGTCATAGAATGCCAAAGGGGGAGTTAGTTGGGTCTATATGTTGGTAAATTTCGTAACAAACCGTGTCCAATTGAGTTATAATACGTCATGAAGACCTTGGACAACTTTTGGAAGATGTTGGATGAAGATTTTAGAGAGTCACGTGCGTGTCACATTCTTAAGGATGTTCAAACGTCCCCATCCAGTGAGCTGACATGAGTGTCATGTCCTGCAACACATTTGGACGTGTTTTGCATATCAACATGCGTGCATCCCATGTTCGACACCAGGTTCGAACGTCTGCGTTTTTCACTTTTTTGGATGCGTTTTAAAGGCTTTTTTGAAGGCTTAGAAACCCTACCTATATAAAGAAATCCTTAGTTATTTTATTAGGGTTGGAAACACAAAATATAGTCTCCGCATCTTTGATTCCAAATTCTTACTCTTTGAAGTAACTTTGCTAAACCCTAATCATATTTGTTTCCATTTTCTTTAAGAGTTTACCATTGAAGACTCCATTGATCTCAAGTCTTCTTTGTTCTTGGTGAACATCTTTCTTTGCTAACCATCAAAACACTAAAACTTACCAAACCCTGACCTTCAGAGTTTTGAGTTGGAGATGCATCGTCACAGTTCCGACAAGAGCAAGTTCGCTATTGGATTTACTACAAGAGACTTCAGAGTTATCGGAAAAGGCTGCTTGGTACGGGCTTGAGGAGTTTCCTTGGGTTTCGCCATATGTCTTTTAATCATCATTATAAGTTTCTCTTCATAGTGAATTCGGGTGATAACCTATATCCGGAGAAGTTTTTCTCTACAAAGAATTTTCCACTTCGTTAACCAATCTTGTGGTATTTGTTTACTTCCTATTGTTTACTTTCTACAATTATATATTGCTTTTAGTTAAGCTCATCAATAACTACTTTAGATTAAGAGTGTGGCTGATTGTGTTGGACTTAAGGTTGCTTGCTTTAACAATAGAAACTCTAACTAAACTTGTCTTAAATAGAGTAGATTTTAATTTCTGTAATTTTATACCTATTCCCCTATAGGTGTATAAGGGTCAGAACCTTATTGATTTTCAATGTGAACATAGATTGATTGGTGAGAGAATCAAAGAAAAACCAACCCCATCAAGCAAAATATTGGAGGCCTTGAAATCTCTGTAAATGACTTTCTTCTCTGAAGTATGCAGAAAAGCCAACCCTCGAGCTGCTCCAATGGCAATTTTAAGCCGAATATCCCAAGATAGTGGTTGAATGGAAGGATTTCCTGCACAATCAAACAATTCAACAATTGATATAATAGATCCATAGACATTCATTCTTTTTGGTGATTAATTTGCTTTTTCTTACTTCTGAAAAGATGATTTTCCAAGCTCCCCTTCTGCATAAACTCATACACAAGGAGCAGCTCTTTATCTTCCCAACAACATCCCAACAGCTTAACCAAGTTGGGATGAGAAAGTCCTCCAAGAAAGTTCACCTCTGACTGTAAAATAATCAAATTTAAAAGAAAACAATTGGCATTAGCATTGATCTTAAATACTATCTAGGTGTGGTCCTAGACGAGTTCCTAAAGTGTGACCCCTATTGAAAAATTTTTGGGCAAAAAACAAAAAGTATAGCACAACTGGTCTTAGACTCGGGACCATAATTTTGGGGTCCAACTAACCGCATATGTGGACTGCCGCAGGGCCGGCCCTCCCTTTATCTATTATATTGTTCAGTGAACATAACCCATGTTAATTTGAATTTGAAAGTATCATTAGCTTGCATTAAGTCAATAAAAAGCAGCAGATAGCATATATATTCTTGGAAGTTTGATGAGATTCCTTGAAGATAATTTATCTCATGAAAATATCCTCATCAATTATCGGCCTTAAAACTTCAATAAGTAAAGAAAGCATGCCATTCATGCTATGTGGGACCAACATTTCTGGATAGTGGGAAATGATTGAAGCTAAAGAAGCCAACAACACTAGGCACCAGTTCTTTCTTTTCCTTCCCCCCTATTCTCTCTCTGTTGTTTCAATTCTTTTTCAGATGCCTAAAAATTATACTTTTGGATAATAATTGAAAGAGTAAATTAAAATTGAAATACCTGCCATTCTTTAAATCCTTGCATGCTTTCTGGGTTCAATTTCTTGATTGCAACCACCATTGAAAGTCCACTTTTAGAAGGAGCTAATGTCTTTTCATCAACCCAACCTTTGTACACTTTCCCAAAACCTCCTTCACCCAATAAAGTATCAGGCCTGAAGTTCTTTGTTGCACTCTTCAATTCCATAAAACTGAACACTTTCAGATTTGGCATCTCCAAAATCTCCCCATTTGGACTTGCCTCCTCAACACCACCATCACTTATAGCTTCAGAGAATCGACTTTTGCCAGCACTACTGCTAGTAGTGGCTGAGATTTCCATGGCATGCCCATAATTATTACTATTATTATATGTACCTAAGAAATTCACAAATCAACAAGCTAATATAAGCAAAAGATTAACATGAAATGAAAGTCAAGAATCTAAATAAAATAAAATAAAACCCCAGAAGTACCTGCAGAGCTAGAAGAAGCATTATTGATGTTCTTGCTGCTAGAATTAGACTCAACAAATAAAGATCCAAAGCAGTTTCCCATATCAAACTCTAGTGTGTCTTTTTCTCTTTTTTTGCTTTTTCAAGAACAACTACAGGTTAGGAAAAGTGAATGTAAAAGTGGGTTTTATAGATTTATTTGTTTGGCCACATGTTTGAATAATTTTTCCTTGAGGAGGTTACCATGAACACTTCTTGTTTATTTCTTCTTTCATATCTAGTTTCGTCTTTTCCTACCTAATTTTTTTTAACTAAAAATAGTTGTTTTTGTTTTTTTTTTTGTTTTCTGTTTTTTGTTTTTTCTTTTTAACAATCAACTTATGCCGCAATTTTAAAATTTTGTAAAATTCTATCGGGTGAGGGATCAGGCAGGTTGATAAACATGAATCCCAAAAATTGAATATGCAAACCCGAGCGGGTTGGGTCACTCGGGTCGGGTCGGGTCGGCGGAATTTTTATTTATTTATTAATTATTTTGAAATATAAATATTAATTATTTTATGTCTCGAAATTTGTCATACATATAAAATTTCAAGATAAAAAATGTAATAAACAACTAAAATAATAGTAAAAATTTTAAAAAATAATAAAATTTTTAGAAAACTAAAAAAAAAATTATTTTTTCGGGTCAGGCTGGTTGCATCGTGAAACCCGTGAACCGACCCGCAAAAATCATGTTGGGTCATGTCAACATGAAATTGCATAATTTTTTTAGAACCCGTCCGAGTCGGGTCAGGTCGCGATATGACCCGACCCTATGAACACCCTTAATTTATTATAGTAGTCATTTTATATATTTTCATGGGTGTCCTTGAGTTTGTGTCCTTGAGTTTTCGAAGGCCCTAATCAAGTTTCTAAAGTGCTTGGTTCCCACCTGATAAAATGTAGAATTGAAGCGTCTAATTTTGACTCAAATTTAGAGATTCCAGTCGACCGTCTATGTGGATTGTCCATAAAATACTTCTGCATTTCTGAAACATAATATAAAATAGGAAATTATCATCTATGCACCCAAAATAAAACTAAAATCCGAAAATATACAAAGTTTTTGAAAATTTTCCTATTTTCACCCCAAACTATAAAAATATAATATTTTATACATAGAAACTAGTAATGGCGAATATTTTACACCCAAAATTAGTTGTAAAAAAGATTTTTTTTTTAAAAAACTAATAATTTGAGTGTAAAATGTTCCATTTTATAATTTGGGGTGAACAAATGAAAATTTCCACAAACCTGATATATTTTAAGACTTTAACTTAATTTTGGATCGACGGATAATAATTTCCTTATAAAAACACTTTATAAAGATGGTGTCATGTCAAATAATTAGTCTTTTTTGATAGATGTGGCATTATTTTTTCCTCTTAAATTTAAGATGGTATATGAGTTTCTTGATCCCTTAACGATGCTCTCAGTATCATTGACACTTACCTTCATTAAACTATGCGAGATTATGTCAGAAACTGACAAAAATACAACATATCTGACTAACTAGATTTGCAAATCCGGCTTTCCCAATTCGAGAACCCTCAAATATTCATAACATTCCGGAGAGTCGGATTTCAAAATCTGGTAAGCTGGATATACATATATGATCATCATGATTTGGACATTCCAAGTTATTCTACTTCGTGACTTCACCTAAACTTGCTAATTCATTTTTATTTTTTAATCTCTTTGCAAAGTGAAAACATAAAAGGGAAGCAATGATATAGAGACAAACAAATGACACATATCCAACCACATATGCTTATGCGGAAACCAGATCCAATGACATAGATCCATCCACATTAGCATATGTGGCTGGATCCGTGTCATTTATCCGTGTCCCTAATATTTGTCTTATGATTTATTTATGCAATAGGGTGAGATTGAGCATATAAACACTACAAATAGGCTCTATATGCCCCTAGGAGGAATATCATCTTTTAACCTTTGAGCGTGGTTGATAAGTGCTTATAATATACACTTTTCAAATGTATTTATAATTGATTTCCCTCCTAAATTAGGTTCTTGAATGTGTTTAACGCACTAATATTCATTATTTTATTATCTATGATGCATTAAATAAGAATTGAGCAAAAACAAGTGAAAATATCAAATTCTCGATTTGCACCAGTGAGTTCATAATTTATACAGTCTTCAGTATTTTGGTCATAATATTTTATACGATGTCCAAATGAGGTGATTCAAGTTGTGATGGAAACAAGACTCAATTATCTACAACTCTTAGTTTACAGAGAAGACTGAATCATATTCATTCATGACTAAAATTGAGCTTGAAACTTCCAACTCTGCATTGCTAGCTTGCGTCATAACACCCAAACAGTTGTGTCGCGACGCCAATGTGGAAGACTCCAAAAATTGAATAGAAAACTTGGCTATTATGATATCTATATAAAGGGAACGTCTATGGTTACTTCACATAATTTTTTGGCGAGTCAAATTAGCCTCTTTTGAGGTTAAAACACTATCTAAACACAACCATTCAAGAAAAACCAAGAACAAAAAGATCAAACAAGGATTAAGAAGAGAAAATTGAAAAACTTGGGGATTGAAGATTGGCAACCTTTATGATTTATTTTCTTCATCTTTTCTTTATTAATTTGTTATTTATAATGTTGAATATCATGATGATTTTGTTTATCGTCTTCATCATGAACTAATTCTTGTTCTAAAATTATACTGGAACTCAATACGAAATTTTATTAATTCAATCTTTTTATGATCGATTTGTAACCTTCTTGTTGGGTTTGGTGCTTGGAGCGCCAATCCTAATAATATATTATATTTTATATTTTATTATTTATTATTTATTAATAAAATAACTATATTTTCATTTCAACCCTTGTTCATGATAATTATTTTGTCATAATGCATATTAGATTGATATATAATTATGTTGAGAATGACATCGACCTTATAATAGTCATTTAGTAATACTGGACACTGGATGGTCCGACATTGGGATAATATTACTATTATAAACTATTCTTAAAGTAAATATTCATAGTTGTTGGTTTTGGAAACGGTCGAATTCCTATAACCTATAAGACTAGCACATGTCCTATATTGGAATTGGAGTTCCAATGGTCTAACCCAATGTATCATGAGCAATGAAGCTTATATAAACATGTGGGTATTCGTTGGAGCTAATACTGAATGACTCACATGTGATTCCTAATATTTGGAAGTACACACCACCGTTAGTAGGAATCTACTCGAGTCGAGTAGCATATGTGATCCTTTGAGTATAGGATAACATTGATTTTATGTGTGATCCTCCACACTTTAATGCCATATATGTCAGCGAACTTTCATATACTGACCGCTAAATGTTTGTTGGGTATGGACTGATGCACTCGTTAATCTAGTGTATATCAAGATAAGATCCGTCGGCCCGTATCTGTACCATAAGGGGCTAAGGTATCCATGTGAGTAAGTCACGATTCTTTAGACATTGGAAAAAGCCGATAACTTAGGATTGATCGCATACATATATCAGAAATGGTGTTCTGATTAGTTGTAAAGAATCATGGACATGTTGACAATATGAGATGTGCGTTTCAGAAACTTGACGGTTGTAATCTATATTTCCTAAACACAACTCGGATAGCCTACGACAGAGAGATGGTTAAACATATGTAATGACCTCAACTTGTATAGTTCAGAAAGGTCGTTCGTGTTTTTCGCAAATTCAGAGGTGGCCAAATTGCGTACATATAAGCTAGGCTTATATAACGAACTTGTCTGGACTTAGAGAGTCGCACAATATGAAATGTACTCGTAGAGCACTTGGGTAGCTAATAATATTTGATATTATAATTATCAATTAAAATAATTAAGTGTTATTGGATAACATTAATTATTTACTTTGACCCAATTGAATTAATTGGATTAATCAAAATAATTTAATAAATAATTACACAAGGGATTTGTTGTAATTTAATAAATATCTCTACCATTAGAGGATATTTTGGTAATTATAAAATATATAATAATAGGTGTATTTGGCTTGATATAATTAGATTAAATCAAAGTGACAATGAACTAATCAATTAGTTAAAAGTTGTCTAGATTTAATTGGATTAAATCAAAGTGGTAGACAAAGTTGATTAGTTACACCTAAAGAAGTGTTTAATGGAATATAATATTCCATTAAATTATTTAAAAATACACTATCATTGATATCCACGGGTTTGACCCACTTTCGCTGTGCGGGGCACCGATCCGACCCTAGGGATCCCACATCCGCCCCAATAGAACAGTATCAGAGCAAGTCTTAACCACACAACACTTGTTACATGTTTGACATGTATTTTAATCTATGCATCTATAATTTTAATTTAATTATGTATAATTCATATTAGATATGCATTGCATGTTTTAAATTAAAATTTTTAGTTTGATTAAAGCATATTAATGACTTGAATGTCATAAATCTCCTATTATTAAGTGATTACTTTTAAGTAATATTATTAATAATATTGGAGCATTATTGGATGGTCTTTCTTGTCAAAACAAAGATGAATGAGTTCTTATTACTTATGCCCAATACCATCATTATTGTGAGGGTATAAGTGGTTGGAAATCAGGTCACTCCGGTAAAATATTAGATGTAGCATGATGAGCTTACGTAGTCACCCAATACGATCATTATTATGAATGTGTACTTACGAAGCTCATTAGTGCACATTAACAAGTATACATGTGAGGATAAAAAACGTTTCGAGACCAAACTTAGAAGTCACATGGATGTGATTGACACTTGAGGTCTACTTAAAGAGTTTATGAAGACCAAAACCGTCATTATTATGAGGCTGGAGTAAATGTCATAGGATCCAGTTCCTGCCATGAAATTTGATTGTTAAATTTCTATTTTTCCGTTAAGGGAGATTACGGAAAAACATAAAGTTTGTTGTCTAGTAGAAAGCTGCTGCAAATCCATTATCACGGTTTTTGGATTCCAATATACTGAAAGGAGCCTTGAACTACTTAGAGTAGGAGATGAACAATCGCCTTAACTTAGAGTTAAAATGATTGAGCTATGTGAAGCTCAATCCAATGTCTGGAAAATTGTTCCTGATTTACTTAAACAGTACATAGATGAACCAAATGCTTGGAGTATTATGAGAACATTCAATGAGTTGTTCAAAGAAAATCAAAAAATTAAGATATATTGGAGGTCTAAGGAATCATTCCACGCCACGCTCAAGGATGAATGAGCGGTTAGCATTCATGTTTTGACCAGATCCGATATTTGGAATGACAAGACATTATGATAGATGAAAGACTAGGCTGGAATCTGATTTTATGTTCTTTACCCAGTATATATGCTGGCTTTGCATTCGATGAAACCCATGTTGGAGTTGATGCTTGGAGTGCCAATCTGAATAATGTATTGTACATTATATTTTATTATTTATTAATAAAATAACTATAATATCATTTCAACCTTATTAATGATAATGTCATTTCACATATTAGATATATATATATATATATATACATATGCTGATAATGACATTGACTTTAGAATAGTCATGTAGTAATACTGGACACTGGATAGTCCGACATTAGGATAATATTAGTATTATAAATTATTTTTAACGTAAATATTCCAAGTCGTTGGTTTTGAAATACGGTCGAATTCGTATAACCTAGAAGACTAACACATGTCGTATATTGGAATTGTAGTTCCAATGGTTTAACCCAATGTAACATGAGCAAGTGAAGCTCGTATAGATATGTGTGTATTCATTAGAGCAAATACTGAATGACTCATAGGTTATTCCTAATAGTTGAAAGTACACACCACCGTCAATAGGAATCTCCTCGAGTCGAGTAGCATATGTGATCATTTGACTATAGGATAACATTGATTTTATGTGGGATCCTCCACACTTTGATGCCATATATGTCAGATACCTTTCATGGCATGACCGTTAGATGTTCGTTCGGTATGGACCGATGTACTCATTAATCAAGTGAGTTTCAAGATAGGATCCATCGGCTCGTATGTGTACCATAAGTGGTTTAAGTATCTGATAAGTAGAAAATATATCAATATTTACCACCTCGTTTACTTAATATTTTGTATAGTTTCTCGAGTTTTGTGAATATTTTGATTTATTTTGTGTTATTTTATAGATAAATAATATTTTGGGATTCAATGGAATCAAATCGGGGCCAAAACGGCGAAAAACGGATGAAAATAGCCAAGTGAGAAATTTACTGTTCACGCATCACGACGCACCCACTTCTCGGTGTCACGTCGTGCCTCAATTATTCAAATGCCAATACATGTCATCACCACATCATCACGTGCGTCATCACCTCATCATCATGACGTCAATACAATTATTAATTTTCCGACAGCCTAGCTCATGTTGTGACGCTCAAGCCCTTTGCGTCGTGATGCAGCCCTTTTTTGGGGCCTATAAATAGAGGCTGAAATCAAAGGAATTCTTCATAATTTCTTCTAAGGAATTTCCTTAGAATACTAAGAAGAGAGTATTTTGTTTGTTTAATTTCAGTTTTCTTGTATTTAATTTTTATTTTAAGTAATAAATCTTTCTTTGTTTTACTTAAAAGGATGAGTAGGTAAATTTTTTCTGCTGGGGAGAAGGTGAAACTTTTATTATTTTAATTTAGATTAATCTCCCTTATTTTATAATATATAAATTATCTTAAAACCTAACTTAATTGGATACCGCCTTTATGGTCGGTTGGACTTAATTAAATTAATTTTAACCTGACTTAATTGGATACTGCCTTTATAGTTGGTTGGAATTAATTTTAATCTGACTTAATCATGATACCGCCTATATGGTCAGGTTGGTAATATAATACAAATTTATATATTATAATAAGTTAGATTTCTAGATTTGAAATAATAAAAGTGGATCCCTAAACCCCAATATTTTATTTCATTGTTGTAAATTTTACCTTTTTAATTTTCAATTAGTTGCATGATGTTTTATTTATTTATGTCATTAGTAATCCTAGATATGTGTCGTAACTAAATACTTTATCTAGGGTTGTGATGAATTCCAATGCCATAGGCTTATAAGTTGGTTATTTTGTGTCTTGTGTGATGAATAGGTTTATTTATTGAGTCTTAATCTTAAAGCTTCTTATTAACTGTCCACTAATAAGTTGATTTGGTAAACTTAAAATGAAGGGATTTTAGGTTTCAGCCTTAGATTCAATAGCTCACTATCTCACATTCACCTTAGATATTTCCTTCCAGGATAGACATATACGTGTCGGGGGTGGGTAGCCACAATTGGAACTTAATCTTAATGAATTTGGAGTTTCTTAATTAACATATACATATAGTTAATTGGGTTACTTTGGGTTTTTACATCTGACCATCGACAGAGGCTTTTGCATAACTTCGTGTTCTAAGTTAATAAACTGACATATTACACAAACATAAGATAGTCGCTTCATCTTTAGAAGAATATTGGAATGATTCACAGCCCGAGATACTTTTATAATATTGATTACTTTTTAGAATTTACTTTTGCATTGTTTTAATTACTTGTCTTTAGTTAAAATCACCAACCAAGCAATAATCAATTTTTGGATACTTGTAGAAATTTAACTTCAATAAACTAATAGCGTAGGTATTAAGTCCTCGTGGGATCAATATATTTTATACTACTTGAGCGATACATGCGCTTGCATTACGTGTGTGATTTCACCGATCAAGGTTTTGGCACCGTTGTCAGGGACTTATTTATCTTTTACTATTAATTTTGAGGTTAGATTCTTTACTTGCATCTAATTTATTTTTACTTATTATTTTTATTTTCATGTGTTTCAAGTTCTCAGACACTACATGAGAAGAAGCAGAAGCTTTGAAATCCGTCCGCTTGACCCATAAATTGAAAGAACTATCAGACAGTTGAGAAGGGAAATGCGAGAAGATCAAGAAGCACTGATCAACATGAACAATCAAGAACCTGAACCTTTGGAAGTTGCACCACCAATTCCCATTCGAGACAGAACAATTCCGGTGGCTGACGGCTTCATATCATGTATTGTACTTCCACCCTTACCAGTAAATGCGTGTGACATCAAAACATGCATTCAGATGATACAACAATCAGTTCATTTTGGGGGAAATGCAACTGGAGATCCTAATGCCCACATTAGTAACTTCCTGGAAGTTTGTGGCACATTCAATTATAATCGAGTGGCATAAGAAGCAATGCATCTGCGAGTGTTCCCATATTCCTTAAAAGACAGAGCTAAGGCTTGACTCCATTCACTACCAGCAAGTTCCATAACAACTTGGAACACTCTTGCCACCAAATTCCTTACAAAATACTTTCCACCAGCAAGAACATTAAAGTGAGGAACAACATCACATCCTTTGTGCAACATGACTCAAAATCCCTTTGCGAAGCATGTGAAAGATACAAAGAATTGCTCCAAAAATATCCTCACCATGAAATTGCAAAGTGGCTTCAAGTCCAAACCTTATATAATGTACTTTATGGACTAATGAGAACCGCAATAGATGCTGCTGATGGAGGAGCATTAATGGCAAAAGAAGAAGATCAAACCTGAGACTTAATTGAAGAAATGACCAACAATAATTCCTTGTGGCCAACAAAGAGGAGCATGATCCATCGAATAGCAGGAATCCATGAAGTAGGAACCAACTTAGCTGTGAATGTCAAGCTAGATCAGATATGCAAATGCCTGGAAACTCTTAGCATGCAGGTTAATGCTAGATCCAAAAGTTCACCATATGGAGGAGCACCAGAGGCAGAATCTTACAACCAATATGATGAGACTGTGAACTATGTCAGCAACTTCAATAGACAGGGAAACAATCCATATTCCAATACCTACAATCTAGGTTGGAGGAATCATCCCAATTTCACATGGAGCAACACTTCAGGGCAAAGGAACAATCCACCACCCGAATTCCAACAGCAGAATAAAGGCCATGAGTATGAAAAAGAACGAGGAATAGCGGAAGTGCTTGCCCAAATGAAAAAGCAAGAAGCCAAATATGATGCTATGTTTCAATCCCAAGCAGCATTAAATCAAAGCCAAGCAGCTTCTATAAAGGCACTGGAAAATCAATTGGGACAACTGGCCAATGCTCAGAGTTAGAGACCGCAAGGTACCCTTCCTAGCAACACAGAACCAAATCCAAGGAACAGAGGGAAGGAGCAATGCCAAGCCATCATTTTGAAAAGCGGCACTGAAATCAACAAAGATGTTGGAGTCAAGGCATCTACTGAGAATGTTCCAAAAGAAAGAAATGAAGCAGATCCACAGATGGAGGAAAAAGAGGCAAAAGAAAATGATCGAGAAAGATTTACTCCACCTCTACCTTTTCCACAGCGTCTCCAGAAACACAAACTGGACAAACAATTTGCTCGATTCCTGGAGATCTTCAAAAAGCTGTATATCAACATTCCATTTGCAGAAGCGTTGGAACAAATGCCCAGCTATGTCAAATTCATGAAAGATATTCTGTCACGAAAGCGAAGATTGGGAGATTACGAGACGGTAGCACTGACAGAAGAATGTAGCGCCATCATTCAAAGGAAGCTCCCCCCAAAGTTGAAGGATTCTGGCAGTTTCACCATCCCTTTCACTATAGGAGAACATTACTTCGGTAAGGCCTTGTGTGATTTAGGTGATAGTATTAACTTGATGCATTTGTCTATTTACAGGAAATTACAGCTTGGAGAAGCAAAGCCCACCTCAGTCACTCTTCAACTTGCTGACAAATCACATTTTCGAGAGGGGTAGTGGAAGATGTGCTGGTTAAAGTCAAAAAATTCATTTTCCCGGTAGATTTCATTGTCCTTGAAATAGAGGAAAACAAATACGTACCCATCATCATTGGGAGACCATTCTTGGCTACAGGTCGAACCATCATTGATGTATAAAAAGGTGAACTAACCATGAGGGTACAAGAACAAGAAGTAACATTCAATATTTTCAAAGCTATGAAATTCCTGAATGACGAAAAAAAGAAGAAATGTTTCAGACTTGATGTAATAGATAGTATCATCCAGAACACAGATACAATGCAACTTTCCACTGACAAACTTGAAGCATGCATCACCAACAAGACTAACAGAGAATTGGATGATGAGATTCTGGAATGTATCAATTATCTTGATGGAGCCTCTCGCTTCAGAGCGACACCACATGTGGAAAGGTTGGAACTATCGAAAAAGGAGCGAATCAAGCCCTCGATTGAAGAACCACCGTAGCTAGAACTAAAGCAACTTCCGAGCCATCTCAGGTATGCATATTTGGAAAACTCTTCTGACTTACCTGTGATTATTTCTTCATTGCTAACATGGGTGCATGAAGATAAGTTGTTGAGAGTGCTACACGAGCACAAGAAAGCTATTGGCTGGACTATAACAGACATTCGAGGCATTAGTGCATCATTTTGCATGCAAAAAATCTTGATTAACAATGAATACAAAGCCACAATGGAGTATCAATGGAGACTGAATCCAATCATGAAAGAAATAGTAAAGAAAGAAATCATCAAATGGTTGGATGCATGCATCATCTACCCTATCTCTGACAGCTCTTGGATGAGTCCTATGCAATGTGTACCCAAGAAAAGAGGAATGACTATAGTTACCAATGAAAAGAACAAGCTAATTCCAACAAGAACAATGACTGGATGGAGAGTGTGTATGGACTACAAGATGCTGAACAAAGCAACACGGAATGATCATTTCCCGCTACCATTCATTGACCAGATACTAGACAGACTGGCGGGACATGATTTCTACTACTTTCTGGATGGATACTCAGGGTATAATCAGATTGCCATCACCTAGAAGATCAGGAGAAAACCAGTTTTACATGCTTGTATAGTATTTTTGCATTATGCATGATGCCATTTGGACTCTGAAATGCTCCTGCCACATTTCAACGTTGCATGATGGCCATCTTTTCAGACATGATAGAACAAAGCATGGAAGTCTTCATGGATAACTTTTCAGTGTTTGGAGACTTGTTTGACCACTGCTTGTAAAATCTGGAACAAGTGTTATAAAGATGTGAATATACTAATCTGGTACTAAACTGGGAGAAATGCCACTTCATGGTGCAAACATGCATTGTCCTGGGACATCGGATCTCACAGAAGAGAATCAGGGTAAACAAAGCAAAGATTGAGACTATAGAGAAACTACCTCCACCATCATCCGTTAAAGGGATTCGAAGTTTTCTCGGGCATGCAGGATTTTAAAGGAGATTTATCAAAGACTTCTCCAAGATTGCCAAACCATTATGCAATCTGCTGGAGAAAGACGTGTCTTTCCACTTCACCAAAGAATGCCACCATGTTTTCGAGATCTTGAAACAGAAGTTGGTCTCTGCCCTCATCATAGTAGCACTAGATTGGACACTCCCTTTTAAAGTGATGTGCGATGCCAGTGATTTATTGTAGGTGCAGTTTTGGGACAACGTAAGACGAACATTTTTCACACCATTTACTACGCCAGCAAAATTTTGAATGAAGCACAACTCAACTACACAACAACTGAAAATGAGTTGCTCACAGTTGTGTTTGCTTTTGATAAATTCTGCTCCTATTTGCTGGGTCTCAAAGTGGTGGTCTACACAGATCATTCAGCAATCAAATACCTGATCGCGAAGAAATATGCCAAGCCCAGATTGGTTCGTTGGGTGCTTATATTGTAAGAATTTGACATGGAGATCCGAGACAAGAAGGGGATAGAAAATCAAGTAGCAGATCACTTGTGAAGGCTCGAAAATGGAGGTACAACTAGCAATGAACTAACAATCAAAGAAACTTTTCAAGATGAATAGTTGTTTGCAATCAAGCACCAGGAAGTCCCATGGTATGCTGACTATGTAAACTACATAGTATCGGGGAAATGGCCATTGGAATGGACACATCAGAAATATAAGAAATTTTTCAAAGAAGTCAAACACTATTTATGGGATGAGCCGTCCATATTCAAATGTTGTGCAGATCAGTTATTGCTACGTTATGTACCACACGAGGAGGTCAATAGTGTCTTGTAACATTGTCATTCATCACCATAAGTTGGACACTTTATCGGAGATAAAACTACAGCCAAAGTCCTACAATCAAGTTTGTTCTGGCCCACTTTGTTTAAAGATGCTCAGTAATTCGTTCTTCAATATGACAGGTGCCAGAGAACGAGAAATATTTCGAGGAGAAATGAAAGACCTCTTCAAAGCATTCTTGAAGTGAAGATATTTGATGTACGAGGGATTGACTTTATGGGACCCTTTATTCCATCATATGGAAACCTGTACATTCTGGTTGCAGTAGACTACATCTCCAAATGGGTTAAAGCAACAGCACTGCCATCAAATGACTCCAAAGTGGTGTTAAAATTCTTGAAAAATAATATTTTCACTCGCTTCGGAATACCTCGAGCGATCATTAATGATGGTTGCACACACTTCTACAACAAGTACTTTGATGCACTCCTAGCCAAATATGGAGTTACTTATAAAGTTGCCACTGCTTACCATCCACAGTCAAGTGGGCAGGTTGAAGTTTCCAACAGAGAAATCAAAAGAATCCTGGAGAGAACCGTTGGATCAACAAGGATGGACTGGTCTATAAAATTGGATGACACATTATAAGCCTATCAGACAGCTTACAATACACCCATTGGAATGTCCCCATATCAAATGGTTTTTGGGAAAGCATGCCATCTGCCTGTGGAGCTCGAACATAAAGTGTATTGGGCACTAGAGAAGCTAAATTTTGATTTACAAGCAGCAGGAGAGAAACGACTCCACCAACTAAATGAATTGGAAGAATTTCATCTTCATGTTTATGAGAATCCCAAACTGTACAAAGTAAAGACCAAAAAGTGGCATGATCGGAAAATAGTACACAGACAATTGGAACTAGGGCATCGGGTATTGTTATACAACTCAAGGTTGAAACTTTTCCCTGGCAAGCTAAAATCACGATGGTCAGGTCCATTTGTAATCACTCAAGTTTTACCATATAGAGTCGTTGAGCTACATGACCCCAACTCCAATGATACATTCAAAGTTAACAGCCAACATGTCAAACACTATTTGGGAGAATCCATCAAGTGTCAAAAAGAGAGTCTCACACTTGCTGATCCAGCCTAACATTTGGTCAGTCACGTCTAGCTGACGATGTTAAACTTAGCACTAGTAGGGAGGTAATATATTGTGATTTTTGTGTGTTTAATTTTTATAGGAAAAGTCACAGACAAGATGGAAGACCTTCTCATAAAACTTCACAAGCATTTTCCATATCTCCCTCAAAACTCTTTGAGGAAAGTCTACAAAGCATGCATTGAAAGAATGAGGCTTCTGATGATCAAAGGTATTCCTAGTGATATCCGCTGGATAATTGAAGCACGAGTCCGCTTGGAAGGTGAGTCATTTGACTCTTTTATTTCATTTCTGCCTGGTTTAGGAAAAACACCTATGCTAAAAAAAGAAGAGCTAAACGATTAGGTGTTTGCTATAAATGTGCACGCTATACATGTAATACTCGTTGTCGTTCTTTAGGAATGATGTCTGATAACCGCGAAGATAAAATAAAATTCATTAGGAATGGCATGAGTAAGGAGTCTTTAGATGACATATCATTGACTCTTGAGACGCATCCCAATGGATATGTGTATCACACGATTCTCTATTTACATACACAATTTCGAAGAGAAAGACAACAATTAAGTCTCGGGAATCTGACTTTAAAAGACCATGTTTGCCAATTTATAAGAAAATTGGATGGGAAGCTTGTCACTGACATATAGATGTCATTCAAGCCGTTACTACCTATACATAATTTTGATTCCTTTGTCTTTAACAAATAATTGTGATTTTTTTGTTATTTTCTTTCATTTTCGCTGATAGGATCCGAAATTTTTGACTTTCCCGATTTAATTTACTGTTCAGCTAATAATTGTCATTTGGCAGGTACTAGTGCTATTATTACTCACCCTTTTTCAGGATCTATAAATTCAGCTCGTCATTGCTCTATTCAAGATATCCAGATTTGAGAGAGTAATATTTAAAAAAAATGGAAGCAACTTCAAAAAGACAAGTTGTTAACATCTGTGTGTTTTGCGGTACTAGTTCGATTTCTAAATCAAAATTCACTAAAGCAGTAAAAGAATTTGGTAGGGTCATGGTAGAGAGGAATATGCACTTAGTATATGGCGGTGACAATCTTGGACTGATAGGGTACATTTCAAAGGCCGTACAGAAAGAAGGTAGTCAAGCTTTGGGGATCATTCCAAAACCTTTGGCGGACACAAATCTTATCGGACAATCAAACAGAGAGGAATGCATCGTGCCAGGTATGTCCGAACGACTTGTTGAAATGATTAACCTTGCTGATGCTTTTATTGCTTTGCCAGGTGGCTTGGGCACAATAGAGGAAATCTTCACAGTGACATCTTGAGCAAACTTGAACATACACCAAAAACCAATTGGACTGTTTAATGTTGATGGATTTTTTGACTTTCTTTTTGTGTTTCTTGAAGATGCCAGGAGAAATGGATTCCTTTCAAAACCCGTAAAAGATATCCTCTTCACTGCCAGAACAACCAATGATTTAATTAACCAACTCTTAGCCTTTGAACTAAAAATTGACCATATCCTTTCCAAGATAAATTGGTCTGATAATGATCGTGGTAATAATCGTCGGATAAATTTGGATCTTAACCTTTAGTTTTCTTTTTAGATGTAGAATTCGACGCTAACCAGGTACTGTTTTCTAAACTCTTATTCTTCTTTTTAGACATTAGGGATAATGTCTCAATTAGGTTTGGGGGAGGGGGATAGTTGACTAGTATCTTGTTTTTCTTTGTGTTATTTTTAGTCAAAAATTCAATTTTTTTTTAAAAAATTTATGTTTTAAACTTGACTAACTAGGTGGAATTGTGTTTGAGATAGCTGTGTAAGGAATTTCCACTCTTGAGACGTATCTCAACATAATTCGTAACAAGTTAATTTTTGTTTATTTCATTTTGAATTATTTAAATTCGTGAATTCTTTATAATACTGACTAAATTGGATCTTCATTTGCTCATTTGACAAGTATTATCAACATACATGGTAACATACGAACATAGGTTATATGTGAAAATTTGTAATATTAAGTGCTATAGTTTATTGGAAATAGCACCTAAAAGTAATGGAATAAAAAATGTGTATATAAATAATTAACCATGCTTTTACTTAGTAACCGGATATCTTGCCTCAGTAAGCAGTGATTGTTCGCGTCAAACGGAAAAACCTGAGTTAATAATAATAAAGTTTCTACTTAGTAACCAAACATTTTACCTCAGTAAGTAGTGATTGTTCGCGTCAAACGGTAGAACTTTTAACATATGAGATCCGAGTAATTAAGTCTGTCAAACGGTAGAACTTTTAACATATGAGATCCGAGTAATTAAGTCTGTAGGGGTGTCTTAACACCTAGTGCCCTAAAGCCAACTGGTTTGGGAGTCATTGACCCAAAGCTCGCTACAAGGATTGAAGATGTTATATCAAAAAAAAAATTCCATTGCCAAAAAGGTGTGAATTCTGATATAACTTTCGGACAAAAATATTACTCTCTTTTCAACTACACTTATGAATATTGTGGGGACAATAAATTGATTAATACCTTGTTATTTGTGTATATGAAGAATGGTAAGAATAATTGGAGAATTTACATATTTAGTAATTTAGAAAGAAAGAAAACAGCTATTTACTTGGATAAGAATTTCACTTGTTTAATCACTAACTTGTTTTAAGTGTTTGATTGTACATTTGATTGACATTTGTGGGTATCGTCGTTGTAAGCCATCACGAGACTACAACTAGTCCACTAGGGACACCTAGGGGTTTAAAAGCTTGTTGCATAGATCCCTACGAAAGTGGATTAGTTTAATTTCATTTTAAAGTTGTTTATTGAATTTTATTTTATTTGTTTTGCTCGAGGACTAGCAAAATATTAGGTTTGAAGGTGTGATAAGCGGAAAATATATCAATATTTACGTCCCCTTTTACTTAATATTTTGTATAGTTTCTCAATTTTTATGAATATTTTCATGTATTTTGTGTTATTTTATAGATAAATAAGATTTCAGGATTCAATGGAATCAAATTGAGGCCAAAACGGCGAAAACCAGATGAAAAATGGCAAAATAGGAAATTTACTATTCACACATCATGACGCTCCTCAATTATTCAGCTGTCGACACGCGTCATCACCGTGTCATCATGACGTCAACAAAATTATTAATTTGCCGACAGCCACCGGCTACTGTAGCTCGCATCGCGACGCTCAAGCCCTTTGCGTCGCGACGCTGCCCGTTTTTGGAGCCTATAAATAGAGGCTGAAATCAAAGGAATTCTTCATACTTTCTTCTGGGGAATTTCCTTAGAATACTAAGAAGAGAATATCTTGTTTGTTTAATTTCAATTTTCTTATATTTAATTTTTATTTTAAGTAATAAATCTTTCTTTGTTTTACTTAAAAGTATGAGTAGGTAACTTCTTTCTACTGAGGTGAAGGTGAAACTTTTATTAGTATAATTTAGATTAATCTCCCTTATTTTATAATATATAAATTATCTTAAAACCTGACTTAATTGGATACCGCCTTTATGGTCGGTTGGACTTAATTAAATTAATTTTAACCTGACTTAATTGGACACCGCCTTTATGGTTGGTTGGAATCAATTAAAATCTGTCTTAATTAGGATACCGCCTATATGGTCGGTTGGTAATATAATACAATTTATATATTATAATAAAGGAGATTTCTAGATTTGAAATAATAAAAGTGATTCCCTAAACCCCCATATTTATTTCATTGTTGTAAATTTTACCTTTTTAATTTTCAATTAGTTGCATGATATTTTATTTATTTATGTCTTTAGCAGTCCTAGATATGTGTTGTAACTATTGTGAAGCGGCCGCGAGTGCGCATCAGAAAATTAAATAAATCACGAAATATGATGCCGCTATGCCTTTGCCCAAGACCCATTTGTTTTGATTATTCTAAAAGCCTAGGCATGTTACTATATATTCTAAGCATAAAAAACTCATAAAAGATGCAAAGAACATAAACCTAAACATGCTATCTATCATAAGAACTCTAATTAAAATCAAGAAAGAAAAAGACTTACTTGAACCGAAGACTCCTCCAGTCCTCCCTCCAATCTACAAGCTTTTCTCGAACTCAGCAACCTCTTCCACGTTCCAAAGAGCCACCCAAGTGTGTGGCCTCCAAAGGTGCACACACTAAAGCCAAAACTCAATGGCAAGACTACGCCTTGAGTGCACGGGTATTTTGCCCTTGGTGCTAGCCCATGCAAATACCTCAAAACTTTTAACTCGAGGTTCCTCTAGTCAATTAGACTTAAGGATCCTCAAAAGCAGTGGCTTACTCTTAAACTTTAGAGTTGCTCACTTATATAAACCCAAGATATGAAAGGTTTGGTGTAAAAATTTGTAAAGAATTCTTTGGGTTTATATAGGTGCTCCAAAGACAACAAAATTAATTAAGAATCCGATGTGGGATAAATGCTAATTTAATCTTAGCCATTGGATCTTAATTTAGTGGTTTAATGAGATTATAAAACCCTAATAAGAGTTTGGGCCGAATTGGAATTCAAAACAAATAACAAATAAAAAAATTTACTATTCATATTACTATTCACGTTTATTTATTTATTTATTTATTATTCCAATTCCCAAAGTGCCCCTATCGTCATTCACTAATCCCTAAGCCATTATAGAACCTCATAAATGATCTGTTCAATAATTAAACATATTGAACCATTTATGAACAATTCCTACAACAATCATATATGTTGTTAAATTTGTATTGTGCACTGTTAACTATTGATTTCGACTTTGTTGTGTGAGACCTTTTGGGTTCCCCTCAAGTTGGACATGAAATGAATCGTGATAATTTAATCGAACATAAATTATCCTCCGATCAGATGGTCGTTCGATTTCAATGACCAAGGTTGACATCTAGCAATATGCCAAGTCCCCCAAATGAGAAGGAAATATTTATACCCATTCTGTATGCGATTTACATATAATACGGTCCCTCGCCTCACTATATCCACACCTATTGACCTAGGGTACGGAAAGTGTCTACCCATATGGTCAAATGTATGATGTTGATAGTGTCATGAATCGTGCTAACCCATGAATCTCACATGATTCTTCCGTTGCGGCCACAGTCTAAGCACTGATCATACATATCAACCCGCGAACTGGAATACTACTCTTATAAGAAAATATTATTCGAGAGATTTGTGATTCTCTGTTGTATCTTTACAAACTTCATGTGTTTCAACAAATGACCCAATCATACCCTTTTGACCGGATCTTTTGAATCGGGGAAGGAGAATGTCAAAGTTATTTGATCCACACATAAGATTGTAAAGACCTCAGTCTAAGGACTAGTCATACAATCGATACATGAAAGTTCTCACAGACACATGGGATAACACTCCATGTGAAAACTTTCGGCGGTTAGTTCGATGGACATGAGCAACTCATGCATCCATGTGATACACCAAGCAGACAGATCTCCACTAGTAGCCTATGAGATGAGCTACCCCACTTAAGGGTGGATCATATCATCATGCTAGTCTCTCCACTTTGTGAACGCCCAAATTATTCATAAAACTATGACTATGAACGTTTGAGAGTAATGATTCTCATAAGGCGTGGAAGACATCATCTTATTACTCCAATGTCTTTATTACAGTGTTTGATGATTCATATAATTTATGTAAGACACGTATAATAAAGATTGCCATTTTATTAATTATTAAAAAATATTACAAATACATGTACATATAGCCCATCCATAAGTTGGGTATACGGCATATCCCTAACAATCTCTCACTTGCACTATAGCCAACTAGTATAAATCTGGACACCATACTCCGGGTGTGCCTATCATGCTTTTGTTAAGTCAGGCCTTTAGTTAGAGAATTTGCAAGATTATCTTATGTGGGTATTTTCTCTATAATAACTTCTTTTCTCTCAACAATCTCCCTGATGAGATGAAATCGCCTGAGTACATGCTTGGATTTCCAGTGGGACCTTGGTTCCTTTGATGAGCAATGGCGCCTGTGTTGTCACAGTACATTGTGACGCCATTCTTTATTGCGGGAAGCTCTTCCAGCTCCGTTATGAACTTTTTTATCTAGACTGCTTCTTTAGCTGCCTCATATGTTGCAATATACTCGGCTTCTGTGGTGGAGTCCGCTGTAGTTTAATGCTTTGAGCTTTTCCAACTGACAGCTCCACCATTCAAAGTAAACAGATATCCTGTTGTGATATGCTGTCATCCCTATCGGTCTGAAAGCTCGCATCACAGTAACCAATGACTTTCATCTCTCAGAACAATCTCCGTATGTCAAGAACACATCCTTAGTTCTTCTCAGATACTTGAGGATTGTTTTGACAACTGCCCAGTGTTGCTCACCAAGATTGCCTGATACCTACTCGTTATGCTATGAGCATAAGAAACATCAGGTCTTGTATATAACATGGCGTACATGATCGATCCTATTGCTGAAGCATAAGGGATCCTACTCATACGCTCTCTATCTGAAGGAGTGTGTGGACATTGCTCCTTAGATAATTTGATTCCATGACAAGTAGGTAAATTACCTCTTTTGGAATCTTCCATTTTGAACCTCTTCAAAACTTTATCTATGTACGTAGATTGAGAAAGTCCTAACAACCTCTTAGATCTATTACGATAGATCTTAATGCCGAGGATGTAGGCTGCTTCTCCCAAATCTTTCATGGAGAAATTTTGAGATAACCATTGCTTGGTGGCTTGCATCATGGGAATATCATTCCAGATGATTAATATGTGATCGACATATAATATAAGAAATACAACATCACTCCCACTACTTTTCCTGTAAACACAAGGCTCGTCTACATTTTTGATGAAGTCAAATTCTTTTATTGTCTCATCAAATCGTATATTCCAACTTCTGGAGGCTTGCTTGAGTCCATAAATGGATCGTTTAAGCTTGCATACTTTATTGTGATCATCCTTAGATGCAAACCCCTCAGGTTGTGTCATATAGACTTCCTTGTTGGACAATTATGACCCATAGCATCACTATTTGTACAGATCACGGTGTTGTTGTACAAATTAACTATGTGACAAAGGAGATTGCACTCTGATCATTTGTGATTAGATCACCTAGATGTATAAATGATGAGAGGTCCCTGTGATTTGTTCCTGGACGGAGAATGATATGAGACAGTATCAGTCCACATAGGATAAATCATTAAATATCCCAAGTCAGAGTATTATCGAGATTGGACATCGATAAATACGCAAAAGACTAGTATTACACTTGTGCGCGTTTGTGAGGGCACAACGGCATAGTTCTCATATATTTGGGTATATGATACTCATGCAAGTGTAATAGGAGGTTGTGTTTTACCGATGGTACGGGAAACAGCTTTGCTCTGGATAGACCCCATGCAGAATCCCATTGGTAGTATGACTATGTGTATATGGGAGTCTGCAATCAGGGTAGGTGTATTTGGTCATAACCTGAGAGTTTCACCGCTAATACATAGGACAATCAATATACTTTAGTTAAGGTCGTCCAGGGCTTTAACCGGTTCTGTGTACGCCAATGCTGGGTATATTGAGAATCGTAGTGTGTTGGGTGTGATGTCAAGACGGAAGTGTCACTCCAGTCATATGGAGATGATGGTCACGTTGGATACGGAACTTGTTCTCTTAAATGCTCGAGCTATCGGGATATTATGACAAGGTCATGTATATCCGATTATAGAGACTAGTTGCCAGACATCCGATATGTGCTTCGTACGGGGCAGACACAATTCCAGCCCCAGGCCTAGCACGTGAACATCTGATACTGGACAGAAATACGCAATACTTCGGTATACTATGCTTGATATAGATCACATATTCCTATAAGGATATTTCTGGAGAATTGGGAAGGCATGGCGCTTTGCTAGAGGCCAACCTTGTCTTGTAAATCGGTACAAACGTAGTACGAGGTACTTACGTGTTCGGATAGTCCGACGACCGTATTTACTGCCAACATATCCGGAGATCTCATGGGTCGCTTCCCGAAGATTCACCGATGATGTATGACTCGCACTTTATTAATCTGGGATTAATTAGAAGAGAGAGTAAATTAATCTGGGATTAATTACGGAGATATTTTATCTGGGATAAAATATTAATTAAAGAGAGAGAATGATTAATTTGGAATTAATCGATAAAATAATATATTCGATATATTATGTGAAGTTGGATTTCGACGCAGAATTAAAATTAGATTTTAATTCGGGCGAACGAATTAATTTAGAATTAATTCGTTAGCGACGTGAATAGTGATTTCGCTAGGTGTAATCATTTAATTACGACGCAATGGAAAATTCGTTAATTTAGAATTAGCGAACCCGAGCCCGGGATTATTTGCGAGCGCATTCACATTTCAAATTCGAGTGCGGCACGCAAGTCAAATCAAGCGTCAAATCGCTAGTCACATCAAGCGTCAAATCACATGTCACTTTGAGTGATGTGACAATTTGATTGATTGATTTGAGTGATTGATGTGGTAGTTGAAAATCATTAAAGGCATTTGCTTTTTGACTTTTCCTTTTTGCTTTTTGACTTTTGCTTTTTGATTTTTGGTAAATGGAAAATGCTTTTTGTATTTGTTTTTGTTTTTGGAAAATAAAAATAAATATAGAAGTAAAACATTTTCCTTCTCTTTCTCCTCACTTTTACGTTCTCTCATCTCCCTCTCTTTCCCTCCTTCTTCCTTTACGGTTTGGAACCGTATTCCATCTCATTTTTCTGGTTTTGAACGCATGAAGAATAGAACAAAAGGAAGAAGAGAAGTGCTAGCACACACATGGGTTTATACTATGGTGATAGGGAAACGAACTCTAGAGCTTGGAACCATTTTGGAGCTTGATGCTTGGAGCTTCCATGGCCGATTTTAGAGCAACAAAACAGACCCCAACCGAGCACTATAGCAGCTCAAAGAGCTCACTGCCGAGCTTCAACAAGGAAGAAGAAATGGATTTTGTTCTTCGCTTCCAAAACCATTCAATGTGAGTTATGTTTCCGTCTTACTCCTTTGATGTATTCATGCGTTTTCTTGCTTAATTTCATGATCTTGGGACCTAATTAGAAACCAACAATGGTATCTATGAGCTTTTATCAAGCATGAAAAAGTTAGGGTTTGAAATTGGGTAAAATCAATTGAAGCATGATTTGGTTAAATTGATTGATTAAGTATGCTTATATGTTGATTAATTGAAGTTGTGTATGTTCAATTTCATGAAATTGGATTGGATCCATTTTTCCCCAAATTTTTGGGCATGGCCGAAAATTGAACCCTAAATTAGTCTTGGTAATTTTGTTTTTTGATCATTGGATGACTTAAAACAATTGGGTAATGTTAATTTGAAGTTCAATTGGATTGAATTTTGATTTGGAACAATTTTCCCTTTTAAAGTAGGCTTGGCCGAATTCTTAATGTTTTTGGAATTCATTGTGTTTTTGATTTTGATTCATTGGATGAGTTGAATTGATTTGAGAAATGATGATTGTGGATTCATTGGATTGAAACCGAATCGGATTGGAAAAACTTCTAATTGGCGAGACTTTAAGCATGTAAATTGGGTTTGATTTTGATTGAATTGTGTTGGACACTATGTGTTGTTAAAGTGCATGATTAATTATGCTAATTGATGTTTTAGAAATATTAATTGGGTGGTTAATTGTGGATTACACTTAGGTTAATTAATTATGGAATTTGGAATTTTATAAGTTAATTAATTGGGCTTGTTTTTGGAAATTGGGCCTTAAAGGTTGTAATTGGGCTTTTGGGCTTGGTTGTACCAAGTTAGGTTTAGGCCAATTTGGTTGGATCCAATTGGGCCCAAAACCGCATCCAAAATGTCCAATTATGACTTAATGGACCTTAATTATTTAATTGGGCCTAATGGGCCAAAATTAATTTAAAGGCTTATGGGGTAAATCCCGGATTGGACTTTGGTTATCGGTTTGACCCGAAATGACCAAAAGTCCACGCCTTATAGAAATTAATTAAAAGCCCATTAGACTTTAATTAAATAAACATTAGATGTTAATCGGGCTTAGAGACCCGCAACGATAGAATTTGGAATTTAAATCGTAAAGGTTCGTTAATAAAAGTGTAATATTTAATTTAGAATTAAATAGTGAATTAGAATTAAATGCGTATTAAATTGGATTTAATTATGTAGTTTAATTTAATTCGATAATTCGTACTTTGAGTACTTATTCACAAAACGAGTTTGACTCGAGCAAAAATCAAATCGTTGTTTGAATATTGGATGATCACTAATTATCAGATTAATTAATTGGATTAGATTGATTGATAACATGCTTGTATGAATACATGGTTGCGATGGATGAATAATGTATATCGGATGGATATTAGATGGGTAGGGCAATTTTAGAAATTATTGTAATAAATTTGATTTATTAATTGAACCTGCGTGTCCAGCCTTATCACTTATATACTATTTGTATTCTCTTCTCACATATTCCCCTCAATATAAATGAGGTTTCTTTAGAAGTGTAGTGTAACGGGTATAAGTAAATACATGTGCTAGTTGGAGAGAAAACATGAGAGATTTGATCTAGGATCAATGTAAAATATCCATCCGCATATCATTATTATTTTATTTCATATACGCTTTATTATGTGTTTAGATGCATGTTTAAGGGTGTATGATGATGAGACCTTAACAAAGATAATAAATTGGTTGCCAATTTGCACGCGAAAAACCCTCGTTCATATTAAACGTCTTTCCTTCCATTGAGTGATTCTCACTCAAGATCCTAGACGGCATTGGTTTGTTGGCCAAAGTCAAGGCCTTTGTCTGTCAAAGATGTGTTTGAATCACGAAGGCTTTGTTCCATATCGGTGTCTTGTCCAAGTTGTGGTTTGTTGGCCAAAGTCAAGACCACTTCTTGTCCATCGACATTGATTACGAAGCTTTCCATGGTCAATGGGTCGCGCTTGACTGAGATCACTAAGTTTGTTGTGCTAAAGCCAAGGCTTAGTTGATTCAGAGGAAAAAGGTTAGGTAATACATTGGATGTATTGGCATATATAAGATATGTGTTTCAGACTTGGATGTCTCCCTACCGGATCTAGGAATTGGATTGGATCCAATTGATCTTAGAGATCTACCTAGTTAATTATCATACAATTTTTTGGCCAAAGTCAAGATTGTGTGATATTTAACGGGATCCTAGCCCACTAGGAAACACAGTTTCCTGAGTACTCGACAGAGGGTTAGAGGCTCGCCGAAAAATAGTGGGAGGCAAGAATTGAATTTGCAATACTCGTTCAATTACTCGCCACACGCGCTCATTCAAATTATTTCGTCGTTAGATTAAATGTTAGTTGGACTAATATTTAAATTGTTGTTTTAATTAATTGTTGGACTGTATTATAGTTGATTATATATAATTGGATTATATTAATCAATATATTTGAATTAATTAATTTCAATTTACAGTTGATTTTATAATTGGATTATAGTAATCAATGTAATTGAGGTTAATTAATTTAAATTATATTTGATTATATAGTTGGACTATTATAATCATTATAATAAATAGTACCACAAATCGTTGATTAAATAGTTGGACTATTAAAATCAAGATATAAATGAAAGATTAGTGTTTAAAACATAATCCTGGGTGAAAATGTGTTTAAATGACTTTAATTTTCAAATTGGGAATAAATTTCAGGATGGTCCTGGAAAAATAATAAGTTCTTTTATTTGATAAAATAATATATTAAGCCTAAGCCTGAAGTTAAGCAAATAAGTGGAACATGATATTTGGAATATTCATGTAATGATAACCTTAGTGCTTAATCCACTATACTTATCATATAGACTCCTTAATTTCTTTATCAGAACTAAGGATTAGATTCTTAAAGTATGATACTGAAATTGAAGGATCTTCATAAATCTATATTTAGATCTTTGAAATACTAAAAATTGCAATAAATAATTCTTGGAGAATTATTGACTAATCTCAAGGAGATAAAGTCAAAGTTTGCAATTAGGCAAGTAGTGCAAGACACAACTTACTTCGATATTCTAGAAATCCAAGGCTTGTCCAAAGACTTCTGGAATGTTGAAATGGGCAAAGGCAAAATCATTATAATCTTCTGGGAAGATAAATGACATATCCAGAATGTCTGCCTAAATGTGGAAAACGGGATCACGGAAGCGTGACTGCCGTTTGGACAAAGCAGACATGGAGGAATTGAAGACGAGCAAGGCTCTGACTTCAAATATGATTGTCATAATTATGTTCACAGCTAGTATTAAAATTAGATTTTAGATACTTAGTGTGATACATAAAATATATATTGATGTTCAAAATCTGTTTTGAACAGGATACTGACTTCAATTGAGATTTATCTGCGAATTGGAAACGGGACGAAAGTCGCTATTTTAACTGTAGATACCTGAATTTAGGAACTACCTTTGGGTTAGTACGTAAATTAAGAAACTGTTATTATGTAACTAGTTTGACTAGAAACATTATCTCTATATCGCGTATAACCCGCTGCGGGTGTACCTTTATATTCTAGAACACTAAAGTGTTTTATTATATAAAGATGATATTGAGATAAACACATTAGATGTGAATAACAGAATTTATATTTTGAATATAAATAATATCTCAAATATAACATGACAAATAAATAGCTCAAAATGATTTGATCAATTAAGAAACTTAAATGTGGCATAGTTGTCAGGGACACTATTAAACAATAATCATATATCCACACTTTCGAAGAGTGGGTACTAGGACTGATTTGATTCCATTCAAATAAAGTCTATGAATCTAGCTTATTGGGCAAAATGCCTATAACACTATTTACTTGGTAAAAGTGTAAATGCCACTGATCTGTTAGCCCTAGTTCATAGTGAAGTAAGTGGGCCCATGTCTAGCTAGGCTAGAGGTGGATATGAATATTTCGTGACCTGTACGGATGTGGCATCACGTTATGGTTATGTGTTTCTTTTGAAACAAAAATCGGAAACTTTCACTGTTTCGACACGAAATAGATAAACAGATCAGCTAAAGTATTAAACCGTCACGGTAAGACCGTAATGGAAAATACTTAAGCAATAAGTTTCTCGTATACTTGAAAGAGTATAGTATTCTTTCAATGAGGACTCCTCCTGGAACACGTCAGTTTGACGGTGTGTCCGAACGGATTAACCGAATTTTGTTAGACATGATAAGGTTAATCACGAGTCGATCTGAGCTACCATTTCCTTCAACGGATAAGCTTTAAACAGTGCAAGAACTTATTTTGAATAAGGTTCCATAATAATCTGTTTGACAGATATCATATTAGATATGAACAGGAAAAGAAACCGGGTTTCACATTCCGGAATATTGGGAATGCTAGACATACGTTTGGATGATACCAAACAAGAACCCAAGTTGGATAAGTGCCAAATGTAGGTTATCCTAGGGATAACATAAGTATAGTACTTATACACCTCACAGAAGAACAATTAGATTGTTCCTCACCATGCGGTTTTCCCTAAGAGGAATACCGATATGAAGTGGTAAGTGGGAGGATAGTAAAACTCGATGAAATCGGAGTAATACTATTCAAAGGCACCGAACCTTAATGGAACACAAATAGTTCATCAAGGATGAAACTATTACTATAATATTAGAATACACAAGAACTCTTAAGTCAGAGAGAGTCAGAAAACAACCTGTGGTATGGGTTTCTGATCTCACCTCATAAAGATGTCTATCTTATTGAGGGATACCAACTGACTACGTATGAGGAAGTGATACAAGGTATCGACTCCCTATTATGGAAAATTGCCATATAAAGTCCGAAATGGATTCCATGTGTATCAACTATGTTTGGATACTAGTTGATGTACCCCAAGACATTGTGCCTACTGGTACTGTAAGTCTTCAAGGAATACATACATGGATGGCAACATACCAACGTATAAAGCTAGGCTTTTAACGGAAATGTATCATTATCAACATTGTGTTGATTACGATTCAACATTTTACCTGTTGCCACGGTAAATCCATTTGGGTAATGCTTGTTGTTTGATCCATGATTGGATTGAAGCAAGCATTAGGTTCTTGGAATTATCGTTTTGATGTAATCATAATGATTTATGATTTAATTCAAAACGAAAGTGATTCTTGTGTAAATAAGAGGGTTAGTGGGAGCGCACTGACAGTGGATGTCCTATAAAATAATGATAATATGTCATTTCTTGGAAATGATATTCCCATAAAATAATTATCGGCGAAAGCTTGGCTTTCGAAATACTCTCCGAGAAACCGTACATTGAAAATGTACGCAACCTGGTGTCTCATACGCTTTGAGCATATGGATTCGCAAACAGGCCAATCCGAGTGATAATCACTGGATTGATGTTAAGAACATCCATTAGTATCTTAGAGAACTAAGGATGCTGTCTTAGTCTATGGAGAAGGAGAACTTGAAGTGACTGGGATCACTGTAGCAAGTTTCAATAACCGATAAAGACGACTAAAAGTCGCAAACGGTACTATACAGTTTGAATAACGGTACAGTGAGCTGGAAATCTTCCAAGCAAGATACTGTTACCGAATAAACAACAAATGCGGGTTAATTGCAGCAGCTGAGGCAGCAATAGAAGCCATGGGTCAACAAATCTAATTAGATTAGATATAGTTCCGTTAGCAGCTGAGCTAGGCGTCAGCACAGGCTAAAGAATTAATGGTCTCATCAACGATCCAGATTATACTTCGATATTCATCTGATTCGTTCGGATCATACATCGTGGCGATGTGATGATCGAATAAAACGCATCAGACGATAATCATAAAATCCGGTGACGAAAGCATTCTCAGTAATTTGAGCCAACCGTACATAGTTCGGGTGTCAGAGACTCGAGCGACTGGCTATAGGCCAAGTGGGAGATTGTTGGACAATTATGATCCATAGCGTCACTATTTGTACAGATCACGGTGTTGTTGTACAAATTAACTATGTGACAAAGGAGATTGCACTCTGATCATTTGTGATTAGATCACCTAGATGTATAAATGATGAGAGGTCCCTGTGATTTGTTCCTGGACGGAGAATGATATGAGACAGTATCAGTCCACATAGGATAAATCATTAAATATCCCTAGTCAGAGTATTATCGAGATTGGACATCGATAAATACGCAAAAGACTAGTATTACACTTGTGCGCATTTGTGAGGGCACAACGTCATAGTTCTCATATATTTGGGTATAGGATACTCATGCAAGTGTAATAGGAGGTTGTTTTACCGATGGTACGGGAAACAGCTTTGCTCTGGATAGACCCCCATGCAGAATCCCATGGTATTATGACTATGTGTCTATGGGAGTCTGCAATCAGGGTAGGTGTATTTGGTCTTAACTGAGAGTGCACCGCTAATACATACGACAATCAATATACTTTAGTTGAGGTCGTCCAGGGCTTTAACGGTTCTGTGTACGCCAATGCTGGGTATATTGAGAATCGTAGTGTGTTGGGTGTGATGTCAAGACGGAAGTGTCACTCCAGTCATATGGAGATGATGGTCACGTTGGATACGGAACTTGTTCTCTTAAATGCTCGAGCTATCGGGATATTATGACAAGGTCATGTATATCCGATTATAGAGACTAGTTTCCAGACATCCGATATGTGATTCGTACGGGGCAGACACAATTCCAGCCCCAGGCCTAGCACGTGAACATCTGATACTGGACAGAAATACGCAATACTTCGGTATACTACGCTTGATATAGATAGCATATTCCTATAAGGATATTTCTGGAGAATTGGGAAGGCATGGCGCTTTGCTAGAAGCCAACCTTGTCTTGTAAATCGGTACAAACGTAGTACGAGGTACTTACGTGTTCGGATAGTCCGACGACCGTATTTACTGCCAACATATCCGAGGATCTCATGGGTCTCTTCCCGAAGATTCACCGATGATGTATGACTCGTACTTTATTAATATGGGATTAATTAGAAGAGAGAGTACATTAATCTGGGATTAATTACGGAGATATTTTATCTGGGATAAAATATTAATTAAAGAGAGAGAATGATTAATTTGGAATTAATCGATAAAATAATATATTCGATATATTATGTGAAGTTGGATTTCGACGCGGAATTAAAATTAGATTTTAATTCGGGCGAACGAATTAATTTAGAATTAATTCGTTAGCGACGTGAATAGTGATTTCGCTAGGCGTAATCATTTAATTACGACCCAACGGAAAATTCATTAATTTAGAATTAGCGAACCCGAGCCTGGTATTATTTGCGAGCGCATTCACATTCGAATTCGAGTGCGGCACGCAAGTCAAATCAAGCGTCAAATCGCTAGTCACATCAAACGTCAAATCACATGTCACTTTGAGTGATGTGACAATTTGATTGATTGATTTGAGTGATTGATGTGGTAGTTGAAAAGCATTAAAGGCATTTGCTTTTTGCTTTTTGACTTTTGCTTTTTGATTTTTGGTAAATGGAAAATGCTTTTGTATTTGTTTTTGTTTTTGGAAAATAAATAATATAGAAGTAAAACATTTTCCTTCTCTCTCTCCTCACTTTTACGTTCTCTCATCTCTATCTCTTTCCCTCATTCTTCCTTCACGGTTTGGAACCGTATTCCATCTCATTTTTCTGGTTTGAACGCATGAAGAATAGAACAAAAGGAAGAAGAGAAGTGCTAGCACAAACATGGGTTTATACTATGGTGATAGGGAAACGAACTCTAGAGCTTGGAACCATTTTGGAGCTTGATGCTTGGAGCTTCCTTGGAGTCTTCCATGGCCAATTTTAGAGCAACAAAACAGACCCCAACCGAGCACTATAGCAGCTCAAAGAGCTCACTGCCGAGCTTCAACAAGGAAGAAGAAATGGATTTTGTTATTCGCATCCAAAACCGTTCAATGTGAGTTATGTTTCCGCCTTACTCCTTTGATGTATTCATGCGTTTTCTTGCTTAATTTCATGATCTTGGACCTAATTAGAAACCAACATTCCTCTACAAGGTTCCCATTAAGGAAAGCTGTTTTGACATCCATCTGCCAAATCTCATAATCAAAGTGTGCAGCTAGTGCCAGTAAAATTCGAATGGACTTTATCATTGCAACAGGCGAGAAGGTTTCGTCATAGTCAATTCCTTGGATTTGTCTATAACCTTTCGCCACCAACCTAGCCTTATAGGTTTGGATGTTGCCTTCTGCATCAGTTTTACGCTTGTAAATCCACTTGCAGCCTATGAGTTTTATCCATTCAGGAGCATCCACCAAGTCCCAGAGTTGATTCTGATACATAGAGTTTATTTCGGATTTCATGGCCTCAAGTCACTTGACTGAATCAATATCACACATTGCTTCGTCATAACTGGTGGGATAGTAATTATCAATGACCTGATCATGTTCCTTATCAATATGGAAACCATATCTTTCAGGCTCATATCTTTCCCTACCAGACCTTATAAGTTCATAACCTTATGGTTGTTCTGTCGCTGCTCTTTTGAGGGGCCTAAGGTTTAGTTCTATGTTAGTTTGTTCTTCTCGTACCTCATCGAGGTCAAGTCTACTCCCACAGTATTTCTTGAGAAGGAATTCATTCTCTAGAAATTTAGCATTTCGTGAGACAAATGTTCTTTGTTCATTTGGGACGTAGAACACGTATGCTCTTGAGTTCAATGTATATCCTACAAACTTACATTTAACTGCCCTATCATCCAATTTGTTAGTTTGTGTGAGCTTAACATATGATTCACATCCCCAAACTCTTAGATAACTAAGACTATGATGTTTCCCAGACCATAACTCATATGTTGTTGACTAACAGTCTTGGAAGGAACTTGGTTTAGTAGTAGTGTTGCAGTTTCTAAAGCAAGACCCCAAAATGAAAGAGGTAGATCAGTGCCTGGCATCATTGATCGGACCATATCTAATAATGTCTGATTTCTCCTTTTGGAGACCCCATTATGCTGTGGAGTTCCCGGGACTCCACTGGGAAACAATGCCATTTTCTCTCAAGTAATCTTGAAATTCGTCGCTTAAGTATTCACCACCTCGGTCAGACCTTAGTGACTTAATACTTTTATTAAGCTGGTTTTCTACTTTAGCTTTGAAGTCTTTGAATTTCTCAAAGGCTTCAGATTTGTACCGCATAAGGTACACATACCCATATCGCGAGTGATCATCGATAAAGGTAATAAAGTAGGAGAATCCACCTCTAGCGGTGACTGACATTGGTCCGCATACATCAGAGTGTATAAGTTCTAATATCTCCGCTGCAAGCCGTCCTTTACCTTTGAAGGGTAATTTAGTCATTTTACCAAGTAAACAAGACTTACAAGTTCCATAAGGTTCATATTTGAAGGGTCTGAAATACCAATCCTCATGTAGCTTAGTTAATCTTGTTTCATTGATATGACCTAAGCCACTGTGCCATAGAAGTGATTCATTGAGATTATTCTAGTTAACGTTGTATATATTAGAGGTTGAATATCCTTTGTTAGTTTGTAAGACATAGATACCATTATTCAAAATACCATCTCCATATTTTATTTCATTGAAATAAATAGAACATTCATTACAACTTATTAGCCATGAAAGGCCTTTATTGCATAAATAAGAAATTGAAATGATGTTCTTTACTAGAGAATGTACATAAACACAATCTTCTAAGTCTAAAACTAAAACATTCGGCAAAACAAATGAATAAGTCCCCAAGCACAATGCAGCCAGTTTTGCTCCATTATCCATGCATAAGTCAACCTCCCCATGACAGAGTCTCCTACTGTTTCTCAGGCCTTGCACATTGTTACACAAGTGAGTCCCACAACCTGTGTTAATCACCCAAGTAGAAGGTTTAGAGTTTTGAGAATATAGTTCAATCATATACAACATACCTGAAGCATTGGGATTCTTGGCCTCTTGGGCTTCCCTAGCTTCATTGGCTTTCAAGGATCTGCAGTCTTTCTTCCAATGACCATTCTTTCCACAAAAGAAACATTTCCCCTTTCCCTTTTATCTTCTCCACCTTACCATTGGGCTTTAGGTGATCTGGAGCCTTGAACTTGCCCTTATTTTTCTTTGGGCCTCGTGGCTTTAGGTCCATACCCATAAGCATGACATAAGTTTTAAGCTCCGGTTTCAAGTCCTTCTCTGCTTGCTTTTCAGATTGTGCAATTCTGCTAAAGTAGCTTGTTTATCAGACAGATGAAACTGCATAATAAAGTTAGAGAAGTCTTTTGGTAAGGACTGAAGAATTAGATCGTGACCTATCTCATGATCCATGATGAACCCGAGGTTGGCCAATTTTTCAATGTGGCCAATCATCTTAAGCACATGTCCACTAACAGATCATTCCTTATACCTTGTTTGGAATAAGGCACATGACACTTGGAATCTCATGGTATGAACGGAAGTTGCATACAATTTCTTTAAGTGAAAGATGATGGTTTGAGCATCCATATCTTCGGGAGCTTTCTGAAGTTCATCCGACATAGAGCCAAGCATTATGCAAACTGCTTGCTCATCATCATCGACGTGTTTCTTCCAAGTATCAAATGTATTTTGGTTAGCATCTTCTGCGGGTTCAGGGAAATGGTCTTTCAAGAACATATAAAATATTTTCTTGTCGTAAGATAATTTTAAGGTTTTTAAACCAGTCATTGTAGTTGTCCCCTTTGAGCTTATGCTCATCAATGATGGAACGAAGTGATACTCTGTTTTCCATTTGAATATTTGTGAAATATTTTAACCCACATGTTAAGAGAGAATGTTAAAATTAGGAATATGTTTTCATTAATGTTTCATAATAACATGGGCTTTTAATATTATTAAGTTGCTCCCACTCAATTGTTTTAAAATTTTAAGCAAATCGCATCAACCCCAATATGATGGATTTCTTATAGGCAAGGATCCCATTATCATAATTTCATAACTCTGACTAGGGCCGGTCGTTATAAAATACGATAATTAGGTAGGTTCCCAACCAATTTATGATATAAATCACAATTCATTGATCATTGGGTTGGGCAATCAAACATGCCATATCTTATGCTAGTCCTTGTGGACACCCAATCTTTGCCACTAAGTTATAAAACCACGCCTAAGGGTCGCTGCGTCTTATGACTCAGAAAAGTCAAACCATTGTCAATAATATGATTTAGGGACAAGTTGGTATTGGTCAGTCTGGTAAAGCCTAGTCCTGCCAATACGGTTAAGCCATTTGGGTCTATACTTTACAATGGGAGGCAAATTTTAGACTTAAATTATTATTGAGGATTTTAGCAAGTTTAAGTGAAACTATCAAATGGATTCCTCCATTGAAAATTTCCCAGAGGGAGGGTGGAGCGAACTCTCTTAAATATTCTTACCTCTTAGGCTCTTATTGCCTTGGTGACAGGAATAAACAATAGATCCTCCAAATTAGTCCAACACTTTAAATATGCTTTAAGGTAAGCTTTGAGTAAATGATTATCTAGATGTCTTCACAGCTTTTCCTTTTGGCTATAAAAAGGTAGTGAGTGAAGGAAGACACCAAATCATTATCTAAATCTAGTAATACCTTTGGTTAAATTAACTTTAGTTTGGAAAGTTTTATTAACGCCTTGGTCCCACCCCACTTGTATCTTTTATAATGTATTTTATTATAAACAAGTGATTTATATTTATTATCCTTAAAGGTAAAAAATCTCTAAGTTCATCACGAAATAATTACTTAGCTAAAGGATAAGCAATACACTCTCTATTTCCTTAGAAAGTCTATTGATGCTTGCACCTTAAAATAATCATGCCAATTCTAATCATACATAGAATCATCAAGCATAAGAGTTTTAATATGTTGGAATTATTTTAGGCATTAAATAACTTTGATTAATATTTAATTATGATATTGCATTTTATTTTATTCAAATAAATTTATTATTCACGTTTTTTTTACAGATGTGTGAACTTTAAATACAATTTCACAATTTAAATCTTAACCAAATCATGCAAAACTTGTGCGTAAAATTAATTTCAGGGTGTTAGCTTTCCAACGAGCTTTTACACTCCCAATTTCGAGTTCAAATGAGAGATAACTAATCAAAACAAAAACGGCGTGCTGATACCACTGTTGGGAAGCGGCCGCGAGTGCGCAACAAAAAATTAAATAAATCACGAAATTATGATGCCGTTATCCCTTGCCCAAGACCCATTTGTTTTGATTATTCTAAAAGCCTAGGCATGTTACTATATATTCTAAGCATAAAAAACTCATAAAAGATGCAAAGAACATAAACCTAAACATGCTATCTATCATAAGAACTCTAATTAAAATAAAGAAAAGAAAAACTTACTTGAACCGAAGACTCCTCCAGTCCTCCCTCCAATCTACACAATCTTTTCTCGAACTCAGCAAGCTCTTCCACGTTCCAAAGAGCCACTGACCGGCGTAAACACACACGTATAACGCAAGCGCACGTATCGTTCAAGTAGTATAAAAATATCGATCCCACGAGGACTTAATTCCTACTATTGTTATTAATTATTGAATCTATTTATTTACAGATATCTAATTGAGGGATAAGAGAATGATTGCTTGATTGATTTGGTTGATTGTAGTTTTGCAAAATAAATAAATAAATAAAAAGACAAAAGAAAATACTAAGGAAAATAACAAAAGACACAAGATCTAAGGTTGTGAATCATTCTAATATCTTTTAAAAGATGAAGTGATTATTTTATGTTTGTGTAATAAATCAGTTTACTAACCTGAAACACTAAATTATGCAAAAGCCTCTGTCGATGGTCAGACACAAATACCCAGTTTAACCCAATTGAACCATATGTCTATGTCAACTAATTATCTGGATTCATTAAGTTTAAGTTCCAATTATGGCTACCCCCGCCCGACAGGTATATGTCTATCCTGTAAGGAAATCTATTAAAGGGTTATCTATCCTCAAGGAAGATCGTGGGCTATTAAGTCTAAGGCTTAAACCTAAAATCCCTATGTCTAGTTCATTTTAGATTTACCACATCAATTTTATTGGTGATCAGACAACAAGAAGCATTAAACTTAAGACTTAATAAGTAACCTTTAAATTACCCAAACTATAAAATAACCCCTTATAAACCGTGATATTAGAATTCATCACAACCCCAGATAACTAACACATAACTAGGGCTAGTAAAAACGTAAAAGTAAAAGACATAAAGTAAAAATGCTGAAAAGTAAAAGACATAAAGTAAAAGCTGAAAAGTAAAATAAAATAAAATGCTAAGGTAAAAGGAATTACTTTTACAATTTACTATTTTAGATATCTCCCATACAATAATATATAAACTTGTGATAATATTACCAACCGACCAATCTGGCGGTATCCTTTATTAGTCAGGTTTAACCCAGATTAAAATGAATTACCAACCGACAAATCTGGCGGTATCCTTTTTAAGTCAATATTTTAAATAGTGAATATATTATTTTTAAGGGAGATTAATCTAAATAGTAACAGTAAAAGAATTACCTTTCACCCTAGCTGGGGAAGTTACTTCCTCATGGTGAATAGTAAAAACTGTAAAAAGTAAAAAAGTAAATTACTATATTAACAAAACGTAATTAAAATTATTTACAAAACTTAAAACTAAAAACTAAAAACTAAAAGAAACTAGAGAGATAAACTCTCTCTTTATATAGAATAGAAGAGAGAGAGTGGTACAACTAAAACTGAAATTTGAAGCTCTATTTATATGCCTCGGTAGGCTTCCGGCGTCGCGACTCTGAGCCCTTTGGCATCGCTACGCCAGCTTCTGTCGATGTGGCACGCTCTGGTTCGTCGGATTGCAGATTCTGGATAAGCTGATAAGGTGACACGTGGCGAGTGGTTGGGCTTCAATTATTGTGACATGTGGCGGCTTCTGATTGGTTGATGAGATTCTTATCCGCCACGTGTCAAATAAGGATTAGATACTCAATATTGATGCTGACGTGGCAGTGACATGGCGACTCGTGGGAAAGAGACTGTCGGCACCGTAGGATTTCGACACGTGGCACTTCCTGATTGGCTGATGATGACGTGGCGATGAAGTGGCAATTTGACTTGGTCAATCTGGTGATGTGGCTGATGACGCGACAATGACGTGGAGTGACACGTGGCATACGTGGCGATGATGACTGTCGGCATCGTAGGATGCTGACACGTGGCACGGCGCATGTTAGCAGATCGGCTGTGATGGTGACACGTGCACGACGCACGTTAGCAAAGTCAAACTTTTCTCAGATTCTGATTTGTGGACCCGGTGCACGTTAGCACTGTTCGGCGCATGTTAGACGTCGCGACGCTAAAGGTCTTGCGTCGCTACGCGAAAAATTCCCAAAATGCTATTTTCTTCCAATTTTCACTGTTTTGGCCCAAATCACCTCCAGAATGTCCTGAAACTTTATTTATCTACAAAATAACACAAAACACATCAAAATATTCATAATACTCAAGAAACTATACAAAATATAAGGTTAAATGAGTGGGAAATAGTGATAGATTTACCACTCATCACACCCCCAAACCTAACATTTTGCTAGTCCTCGAGCAAAACACAGAATAAAATATCATAAACATCTTTAAAATAAAATTTAACTAAGCCACTTTCGTAGGGATCACGATTGCATTTAGCGTATGCAACAAGCCTTTAAACCCATAAGTGTCCCTAGTGGATGAGTTGTAGTCTCGTGAGGGTTTACATCAATGATACCCACAAACATTTTACAAAAGTAAAAAGGTAGTGAAACTAAAGCACAGAAAAGCAAAAAGACAAGCGAAAAGAGAATAAAGAAGTTAGTGACTAATCAGGTGAAACTTCTACTCCAAGTTACTAGTTATTTTGTTTCTTTCTAAATTACAGAATAAGTGAATTCTCCGATTATTTTTACCATTCTTCATATACACATCCAACAAGATATTAATCAACTCATTTTGCCCACAACAGTCATAAGTGCAGTTGATAAGAGAGTAATATTTTTGTCCTAAAGTTCTATCAGATTTCACACCTTTTGGTAGCAATGGAATAATTTTTTTTGATTTTTTTGATTTTTTCTTTGATTGTTTTTTTTTCTATTTTTTATTTATATACAATATCTTCCATCTATGTAGTGAGTGTTGGGTCGGTGACTCCCAAACCAGTTGGCTTTAGGGCACCAAGTGTTAAGACACCCCTACGGACTTAATTACTCAGATTTCAGATATATATATTTTTGCAGCATCTTTGATCCATGTAGCGAGCTTTGGGCCAGTGACTCCCAAACCAGTTGGTTTTAGGGCACTAGGTGTTAAAACACCCTTAAAGACTTAATAACTCGGATCTCAGATTTTTTTTTTACTCCACTGCTTTTTGAGATGCTTCCTCCAATTAAACTAGAGCACTGAATATTACAAACTTTTCAATTTTAACTCATGTCCGTATGTTACTATATATGTTGATAATACCTGTCAACTGAGCATATGAAGATCCATTTTAGTCCGTTTTAAGGAGAATTCACAAATTAAATAATTCAAAATGAAATAAACAAAAATTAACTTGTTTCAAAAATGGTTTTAGATACGTCTCAAGAGTGGAAACTCCTTACTGAGCTATCTTTTACCAATTTCACCTTTTTAGTCAAAATAAAAACACAAAAACACAAAAAATTTTGTAATTTTTTTTGAAAATTTTTGAAATATTTTTGTATTTTTCGAAAAATTTTGGCCTAAAATTAAAAACAACACACAAACTAAAAACAAAGTACTGATCAACTAATTCCCTCCCCCAAACCTAAATGAGACATTGTCCCCAATGTCTTAAACAGTAAAAGGAGAGTTAAGAAGGTCGTACCTGGTTAGCTGAAAATCTACAGGAAATTAAAGGTTAAGATCCAGATTAATCCGACGCCTCTTACCACGATCGTCCTCGGACCAATTTATCTTTGAAAGGATAGGGTCAACTTGTGGTTCATATGCTATGAGTTGGTCTATTAAATCCGGAGCAGTTCTGGCAGTAAAGAGGAGTTCTTTCACAGGTTTTGACACGAACCCATTTCTCCGAGCATCATCAAGAAACACACAAAGAAAATCATAAAATCCATCAACGTTAAACAGTCCAAGCGGTTTCTGGTGTATGTTCAGGTTCGCCCAAGATAGAACTATAAAAATTTCCTCCAATGTGCCCAAGCCACCTGGCAAAGCAATAAAAGCATCAGCACGGTTAATCATTTCTACCAAACGTTCAGACATACCTGGCACGATCAGTTCCTCTCCGTTTGATGATCCAATAAGATTTGCCTCTGCCAAGGGTTTTGGGATGATTCCCAAAACGTGACTGCCTCCTTCCTGTACAGCCTTTGAAACGATCCCCATAAGTCCAAGATTGCCTCCGCCATATATTAAGTGCATATTCCTTACAGCTAAGACTCGACCCAATTCCTGTGCTGCTTCTATATATTGTGTCTTAACACCAACACTACTACCGTAGAGCACACAGATGTTTTCAACTCGTCTTCTCGAAGTGGCTTCCATTTTTTTTATGTATTTCTTTCTCAAATCAGGATGCCTTCCAAAGTGCAATGACGGGCTGATTTTATATTACCTGAAACGGGTGAGTAATAATAGCACTAGTATCTTCCAGAGGAAGCTTATTAGCTAAACAACAAAATGAATCGTGAAAGGTCAAAAAGTCTGGATCCTGTCTACGAAAATAAAGATAATTAAACAGAAAAGCAAATCAAAGCAATAATTAAGGCAACAGAATTGTGTACGCAATACGCCACTCGTTTAGTATAAATTCATTAGGATGCGTCTCAAGAATTCATTCCTTATTCAGCCATCGCTAATGAATTAGCTTTCATTTTTGCCAAACACCATTCCTTCTGTCTAAAAATGCTCCGTTTGTGCTTTTCCCTACAAAAATAACACACAAAATTAAAAAATTCTACATCATGTATACACAAAATATAAAACAGAAATTACAACAAATTGCATGGGTTGCCTCCCTGCTAGCGCTAAATTTTTCGTCTTCAACCAGACGTGACTGAAATCTATCTGTCAAGGAGGTTTTAGCGTCGTTTTAGATGTCCGATCAAAGACAATCCCGTGAGCGTTGCTTTTGAAGGGTCTCTTCCAACGGTAAGGTGGCAAAAAGAGTTTTGTCACATTCAGTGCTCGTGCCACCTTTTTGATCTTTGTTGCTTCAGTGGTTCCTGAAAGGAATGAAAGAAAATCAGGAGGTCTCGTATGGTGCTTGACTTTGAATGAAAGTTCCATTCTGTCAAGCTTCTGGGTGATATCTTTAATCAGTTTTCCCCAAAACAGTGATGTTTCTCCTGAATGCTCTGGATCTTTATTAAGGTCAGACATTTGCTCCTCCACTTGCTCTGCTTCTTGTTCCACCTTTTCTTCACATATGTATTGTAAAATTCTTGTATTCAGATTTTCATCTGTCATCTGTGAAATACATGCTTCAAAATTGTCAACCTGAGGATGCAAAGATGTTTCTGACATTAGGTTTTCATCCTCTGATACGACTAGAATGGATGGTTCAGATAGATCTTCTTCAAACATCAAGGTAAAGCATGCTCTAAGATCTTCATTTTGAGGATTGAAAGTTTGATCCTCCGTTGTTGGTACAGTTGGTACAAATAGAGCAGCTTCATCCTCGTCAGAATCTGAATAATAAAAGTCAAATCGAGACTTTACCGGTTTGGGCTCCTGAACTGATACCTCTGGTTGTTGATACTGCTCAGCGTCCTCCTTTGTTGAAGTGTCATTGTGAATCTCTAGGTACTCGAAGGCTTCATCAGTGTCATCTAAAAATGCTTCTTGAGGTATGATGTTCTGGTTTTCTGTTAATTGTCTCATTTGATCTGTCATCCTCTGAAGGAATTCTGATTGTCTCTGAATTTGTGCATCTAATTGAGCTTCCCGTTATTCGAGCCAATCTTTGAGCATGTGAATCAACTGATTTTCCTCTAATGGTTATGATTGTTGATGGAAATCATAGGTAGATGGTGGATAAGATGAAAAATGTGGTTCTGTGAAATGTGATGGCTCGTCATACCATGAAGGATCTTGATAGCTCTGACACCCTGGATGGTAGTTGTATTCGCAATAATCTATAGGGTGGTTGCCATTACATATGTCACATCTCCCCATTGCGTTCTGTTGAGCAAATGTGATATTGCTTGGTTCTGGCATCCAGTGATAATTGTTGGGCTGGACAACAGGCCTCAGAAAACCGGACTGTTGCTCCCAGATTTGGGGTGTATCTTCTTGTAAAGCTCATGATCTCTCAATCTCCCAATAGTGTTCCATTTTTTTTCAATCACCTGAAAATACAATAAAGAAATAAAAATTACAGATAAAGATAAAGAAAATTAGATACAAGTAAATTAGATAGCTTCAAAATTAATAACTCAAGAAAAATAAGTCCCCGGCAACGGCGCCAAAAACTTGACCGGCTTAAACACACACGTATAACGCAAGCGCACGTATCATTCAAGTAGTATAAAAATATCGATCCCACGAGGACTTAATTCCTACTGTTGTTATTAATTATTGAATCTATTTATTTACAGATATCTAATTGAGGGATAAGAGAATGATTGCTTGATTGATTTGGTTGATTGTAGTTTTGCAAAATAAATAAATAATAAAAAGACAAAAGAAAATACTAAGAAAATAACAAAAGACACAAAGATCTAGGGTTGTGAATCATTCTAATATCTTTTAAAAGATGAAGTGATTATTTTATGTTTGTGTAATAAATCAGTTTACTAACCTGAAACACTAAATTATGCAAAAGCCTCTGTCGATGGTCAGACGCAAATACCCAGTTTAACCCAATTGAACCATATGTCTATGTCAACCAATTATCTGGATTCATTAAGTTTAAGTTCCAATTATGGCTACCCCGCCCGACAGGTATATGTCTATCCTGTAAGGAAATCTATTAAAGGGTTATCTATCCTCAAGGAAGATTGTGGGCTATTAAGTCTAAGGCTTAAACCTAAAATCCCTATGTCTAGTTCATTTTAGATTTACCACATCAATTTTATTGGTGATCAGACAACAAGAAGCATTAAACTTAAGACTTAATAAGTAAACCTTTAAATTACCCAAACTATAAAATAACCCCTTATAAACCGGTGATATTAGAATTCATCACAACCCCATATAACTAACACATAACTAGGGCTAGTAAAAACTTAAAAGTAAAAGACATAAAGTAAAAATGCTGAAAAGTAAAAGACATAAAGGAAAAGCTGAAAAGTAAAATAAAATAAAATGCTAAGGTAAAAGGAATTACTTTTACAATTTACTATTTTAGATATCTCCCATAAAATAATATATAAACTTGTGATAATATTACCAACCGACCAATCTGGCGGTATCCTTTATTAGTCAGGTTTAACCCAGATTAAAATGAATTACCAACCGACCAATCTGGCGGTATCCTTTTTAAGTCAATATTTTAAATAGTGAATATATTATTTTTAAGGGAGATTAATCTAAATAGTAACAGTAAAAGAATTACCTTTCACCCTTGTTGGGGAAGTTACTTCCTCATGGTGAATAGTAAAAATTGTAAAAAGTAAAAAAGTAAATTACTATATTAACAAAACGTAATTAAAATTATTTACAAAACTAAAAACTAAAAAAAACTAAAAACTAGAAGAAACTAGAGAGAGAAACTCTCTCTTTATATAGAATAGAAGAGAGAGAGTGGTACAACTAAAACTGAAATTTGAAGCTCTATTTATAGACCTCGGTAGGCTTCCGGCGTCGCGACTCTGAGCCCTTCGGCATCGCTACGCCAGCTTCTGTCGACGTGGCACGCTCTGGTTCGTCGGATTGCAGATTCTGGATAAGCTGATAAGGTGACACGTGGCGAGTGGTTGGACTTCAATTATTGTGACACGTGGCTGCTTCTGATTGGTCGATGAGATTCTTATCCGCCACGTGTCAGATAAGGATTAGATACTCAATGATTGATGCTGATGTGGCGGTGACGTGGCGACATGTGGGAAAGAGACTGTCGGCACCGTAGGATTTCGACACGTGGCACTTCCTGATTGGCTGATGATGATGTGGCGATGAGGTGGCAATTTGACTTGGTCAATCTGGTGATGTGGTTGATGACGCGGCAATGACGTGGAGTGACACGTGGCACATGTGGCGATGATGACTGTCGGCACCGTAGGATGCTGACACGTGGCATGGCGCATGTTAGCAGATCGGTTGTGATGGTGACACGTGGCACGGCGCACATTAGCAAAGTCAAATTTTTCTCAGATTCTGATTTGTGGACCCGGTGCACGTTAGCACTGTTCGGCGCATGTTAGACGTCGCGACGCTGAAGGTCTTGACGTCGCTACGCGGAAAATTACCAAAATGCCATTTTCTTCCAATTTTCAATGTTTTGGCCCAAATCACCTCCAGAATGTCCTGAAACTTTATTTATCTACAAAATAACACAAAACACATCAAAATATTCATAATACTCAAGAAACTATAAAAATTATAAGGTTAAATGAGTGTGAAATAGTGATAGATTTTCCACTCATCAACCACCCAAGTGTGTGGCCTCCAAAGGTGCACACACTAAAGCCAAAACTCAATGGCAAGACTACGCCTTGAGTGCACGGGTATTTTGCCCTTGGTGCTAGCCCATGCAAATACCTCAAAACTTTTAACTCGAGATTCCTCTAGTCAATTAGACTTAAGGATCATCAAAATCAGTGGCTTACTCTTAAACTTTAGAGTTGCTCACTTATATAAACCCAAGATATGAAAGGTTTGGTGTAAATTTTTTTAAAGAATTCTTTGGGTTTATATAGGTGCTCCAAAAATAAAAAAATTAATTAAGAATCTGATGTGAGATAAATGCTAATTTAATCTTAGCCATTGGATCTTAATTTAGTGGTTTAATGAGATTATAAAACCCTAATAAGAGTATGGGCCGAATTGGAATTCAAAATAAATAACAAATAAAAAAAATTTACTATTCACATTATTTATTTATTCCAATTCCCAAAGTGCCCCTATCGTCATTCACCAATCCCTAAGCCACTATGAAACCTCATAAATGATCTCTTCAATAATTAAACACATTGAACCGTTTATGAACAATTCCTACAGCAATCATATATGCTGTTAAATTTGTACTGTGCACTGTTAACCATTGATTTTGACTTTGTTGTGTGTGACCTTTTGGGTTCCCCTCAAGTTGGACATGAAATGAATCTTGATAATTTAATCGAACATAAATTATCCTCCGATCAGATGGTCGTTCGATTTAATTGACCAAGGTTGACATCTAGCAACATGCCAAGACCCCCAAATGAGAAGGAAAGATATATACCCATTCTGTATGCGATTTACATATGATACGGTCCATCGCCTCACTGTATCCCCACCTATTGACCTATGGTACGAAACGTGTCTACCCATATGGTCAAAGGTATGATGTTGATAGTGTCATGAATCGTGCTAACCCAAGAATCTCAAATGATTCTTCCGCTGCAGCAACAGTCTCAAGCACTCATCATACATATCAACCCGCGAACTGGAATACTACTATTATAAGAAAATATTATCCGAGAGAGTGGCGATTCTCTGTTGTATCGTTAAAAACTTCTTGTGTTTCAACAAATGACCTAATCATACCTTTATGACCGGATCTTTTGAACCGGGGAAGGAGAATGTCAAAGTTATTTGATCCGCACATAAGATTTTAAAGACCTCAAGTCTAAGGACTAGTCATACAATCGATACATGAAAGTTCTCACAGACACATGGGATAAACACTCCATGTGAAAACTTTCGGCTCTCAGTTCGATGGACATGAGCAACTCATGCATCCATGTGATACACCAAGCAGACGGATCTCCGCTAGTAGCCTATAAGATCGGCTACACCACTTAAGGGCAGATCATATCATCATGCTAGTCTCTCCGCTTTGTGAACGCCCATATTATTCACAAAACTATGATTAGGAATGTTTGAGAGTAATGATTCTCATAAGGCGTGGAAGCCATCATCTTATTACTCCAAGGGCTTTATTACAGTGTTTGATGATTCATATAATTTATGTAAGACACGTATAATAAAGATTGCCATTTTATTAATTAATGAAAAATATTACAAATACATGTACATATAGCCCATCCACAAGTTGGGTATATGGAATATCCCTAACAGTAACTAAATACATTATCTAGGGTTGTGATGAATTCCAATGCCATAGGTTTATAAGTTGGTTATTTTCTGTCTTGTGTGCTGTATATGTTATTTATTGAGCCTTAATCTTAATGTTTCTTATTAACTGGCCATTAATAAGATTGATTTGGTAAACTTAAAATGAAATTGACGAAGGGATTTTAGGTTTCAGCCTTAGACTCAATAGCTCACGATCTCACATTCACCTTAGAGATTTCCTTCCAGGATAGACATATACCTATCGGGCGTGCGTAACCATAATTTGAACTTAATCTTAATGAATTTGGAGTTTCTTAATTAACATAGACATATATTTAATTGGATTACTTTGAGTGTTTGCATCTGACCATCGATAGATGCTTTTGCATTATTTCGGGTTCCAGGTTTATAAACTGACATATTACACAAACATAAGATAATCGCTTCATCTTTAGAAGAATATTGGAAGGATTCACAACCCTAGATAGTTTCATTATATTGATTACTTTTTAGAATTTACTTTTGCATTGTTTTAGTTACTTGTCTTTAGTTAAAATCACCAACCAAACAACAATCAATTTTTGATACTTGTAGAAATTTAACTTCAATAAATTAATAGCATAGGTATTAACCCCTCGTGGATCGATACATTTTATACTACTTGAGCGATACGTGCGCTTGCGTTACATGTGTGATTTCACCGATCAGTATCTATGTGAGTAAGTCACGATTCTTAAGACTTTGGCCAAAGTCGATCACCTAGGGTGGATCGCATATATAGGAAAATTGTGTTCTAATTGGTTGTAAAGAATCGTGCACATGTCGACATGAGATGTGCGCCTTAGAAACTTGACGGTGTAATCTATGTTTCCTAAGTACAACTTGGATAGCCTACAACAGAGGGATATTTAAACATATGTGAGTTCAGAAAGGTCATTCGTGTTCTTCATGAATTCGGAGGTGGCCGAATTACATATATATAAGCTAGGCTTATATGACAAACTTGTCTGGACTTAGAGGCACAATATGAAGTGTACTCATTGAGCACTTGCGTAACCGATAATTTTTGATAATAAATAATATTTGATATTATAATTATCAACTAAAATAATTAAGTATTATTGGATAATATTAATTATTTACTTTGACTCAATTGAATTAATTGGATTAATCCAAAAATAAACAAGGGTTTTGTTGTAATTTCATAAATATCTATACCATTGGAGGATATTTTAGTAATTATAAATATGTAATTATAGGTGTTTTTGGCTTGATTTAATTGGATTAAATCAAAGTCATAGACAATGAACTAATCCATTTTTTAACTTTGTCTTGATTTAATTGGATTAAATCAAAGTGGTAGACAAAGGTGATTAGTCACACCTAATTATACATATTTTGAAAAATTGGATTAAGCCCACCTAAAAGTTGATTAAGATTTTTATTAATTAAAAATTGCATAAGTTTTGCTATAAAAGGCAAGCTTTAGCAAGTTGTTAATTAAGCTTGAGCTTAAGAATGTTAAGTTTGAGAAAGCCAAAACAAGCATGATTTAGAAATATTGGCCTAAGTAGAAGAAATATTTAGAGAAGCTTTGGAAGTTATCTACAATATTTAAACAATGGGAAATTAAGATTTGATCTTGTAGTCAAGTTTGCTAGCATTGGAATCAAAATTGGATATTGGAGTCAAGTTTGCTAACTTTGAAAGTTCTCTACAATATTTCAACAAGGAAAAGAAGACTAGATCTTGGAATCAAGCTTACTAGGTAAGTTTGATCTTCTCTAAAGCTATATTTTCATTAGTGAGATGTTTTTATTGATGAAACATATAGTGATGTATTATGTATTTGATACATAATAATATAGTTTGATGTTGAAATTAGGCTAATGAATTGTGTATAGATTCTTTGGAAGCATAACACAATATGCTTGTGATTGGGTCAAAATATTCATGTTGGACATGAAATATTAAATTAGAGTTTGGAACTCTAAATGATAGTTTGGAGCTATGAATACCATTCTAAAATCAATTGACCACATTTTAGTGACCTAGAATTCTTCATGAGTCACTTCATTGTGGGATTCTAATGTAGTTTGTGTTTTAGATTCAAAATTTACGCATGTGCGTATTTAGAATAAATTTATATTTTTGTAAAAAATATTAGATATTTTGAAAAAATATTATTTTATTTTTTAACATGTGTTGATGTTAGTTTTGATATTAAAAATTAATTTTGGGTGTTTAAAAGTGTTGAGAGAAGGTTGAAAGAAATTAAGGTTAAAAACCCTATTTCCTTCAGCTCCTTGTTTCCATGGAGCTGAAGGATATATATTTTGAACACAATTAAGAGGGAGAAAAATAACAGTGCAACAACATTGTAGCACACGCTCGAGCTGAAACTTTTTTTTTTTGTCTTTTTTGAGTTTCCGGACTCTGATTTAGTCCTAATTTTCCTATACATTCGTAATGGAATATAATATTACATTAAATTATTTAAATTTACACTCATGCTTGATATCTATGGGTTAGAGCCACTTCCGCTACGTGGGACAGTGATCCGACCTTAGAGGTTCAACATCCGCCCCAACGTAACGGTATCAAAGCATGTCTTAACCACACAACACATTGTGGGACACAGAAACTGGGCGACTTGGGAGTACTGAGTAGCCCGCGAGGGACTAAACCGGAGAATAATGGAGTCGCCACCCGGTGTGAACCGAGAAAATGAGATTTAAGGCCGCACTTACCGCTCGCAAGGGAAGACCTCAAACCATTGGGTTCGGAATGGTCCCTTACTTATGCCACTTGTAATAAAATGATTTGTGCAATAATCTAACAAGCTTAAGCAACATATTTCCAAGGATGATTTATCCCTAAGTTCGCATGCATACATCAGGAAATTCATCTAAATTTACATGCTACACATATCCGAATTTGCATACAGCCTATTTGCATGTAATCTATGTCTCAATTTGCATACAGATAAATTGACATACAGAAAGCATACAATTTAACATTGGTAGACACATAAGCGCGAACAAATAACATTCATACAAGCATGCATATTAAGGAAAGATAATTAAGCGCATGACGGAAATAGATACCTAAAGCGGTACTATAAATGCATAAGGTAAAAAAAAAGACAACTATATGCTAAAATAGACATGTCGTGATGTGATGAAAATGACTCAGTGCAGTGTGTGCGCGTTCGTGTAGCGTTCGTAAATGCGTTCGAACGGTAAACAGAAGGTTCGCGTTCATGTAGCGTTCGAGAACGCGTTCGAACGGAACCAAACCTGATGCATGATAAAACAAAGAAAGTGCGTGCGCGTTCGCGTAGCGTTCGAGAACACGTTCGAACGGTAAATAGAAGGTTCGCATTCGTATAGTGTTCGAAAATGCGTTCGAACGGAACCAGACCTGATGCATGATCAAACCAAGAAAATGCGTGTGCGTTCACGTAGCGTTCGAGAATGCGTTCGAATGGTAAACAGAAGGTTCGCGTTCGTATAGCGTTCGAGAACCCGTTCGAATGGAACCAGACCTGATACATACAACACATACATAAACAAACAAATCCATAATGTAGGACCTCACGTA
>SKCR01038460.1:0-62334 GCA_019454045.1 Zanthoxylum bungeanum | reverse complement strand
ACTGAGTTCCATAGGACTCACCCCCACTATCCAGTTCTTTTGCAAGATCCATCTTTTGGTGAGCCACGCGCAACTCTTGGAGACTTAATCTGGAGACAAGGGTTATGATATAGTCACTAGTTATGGGGTTCATCATTCCATATCTATGTTCATATAAAATGTAGTTTTCTGGGATTTCATTTTGATGAATAATAGACATATGATGATGATGTGTATATGATAAATACTTTCAGATATGTATATATTTCATGATCATGCATTTGTGCTAATTCTAAGATTGCATAGTATTATGGTAAAAGCAAGATTTATATGGTATAAGTCAATGGCTTAGGCGACAGTGGGATCTGTTGTCTGTCGGTAGCATTATCGTATCGGGGATGTTACATCACCGCCTCGATTTGATCAAAAATATTTAATATATTTTCCAGTTTATTTTTCTACTTAATCTTCGAATTCTTTGAACGAATACCCACATGTCTGTACGAGCTTCCCTTGCTCATGGAATATTGGATTAAATATTGGAACTCCAATTCCAATACACTACATGTGCTAGTCTTCTAGGTTATATGAATTCGACTGTATTCTAAAACCAACGACTATGAATATTTATTTTAATAATAGTTTATAATAGTAATACTATCCCAATTTCGGACCACCCAGTGTCCAGTATTACTACATGATTATCCTAAGATCGATGTCATTCTCAATATATTTATATATCAATATAATATGCATTGTGACATAATAATTACCATTAACAAGGTTGAAATGAAAAAAATAGTTATTTTATTAATAAATAGTAAAATATAATGTATAATATATTATTCGGATTGGCGCTCTAGACACCAACTTCATAATCATTATGGATAATTAATTATCAACTAAAATAATTAAGTATTATTGGATAACATTAATTATTTACTTTGACCCAATTAGATTAATTGGGTCAATCAAAATCACACAAGGGCTTTATTATAATTTCATAAATAAATCTACCATTGGAGGATATTTTGGTAATTACAAATATTTAATAATAGGTGTATTTGGCTTGATTTAATTGGATTAAATCAAAGTCGTGGACAAAGGTGATTAGTCACACCTAATTATACATATTTGGACAAATTGGATAAAACCCACATAAAAGTTGATTAGAACTTTTATTAATTAAAAATTACATAAGTTTTGCTATAAAATGCAAGATTGAGCAAATTTTTAATCAAGACAAATTAAGCTAAAACAAGCATTAAGCAAAAGAAAGAAATATTAGCCTAAGTAAAGTTTGTGTGGGAGAAGCTTTGGAAGTTCTCTACAACAATAAAGAGAAGAATATTGGATATTTGAATTAAGCTTGCTAGCTTTGGAAGTTCTCTACAACATTTCAACAAGGAGAAGAAGATTGGATCTTGGAATCAAACTTGTTATGTAAGTTTGATCTTCTCTAAAGCTATGTTTTCATTAGTGAGTTATCATCATTAATGAAACATATAATGGTGTATAATGTATTGGATATATAATAACATAACTTGATGTTGAAATTAGGCTAATGAGTTATGTATGGATGCTTTGGAAGTATAAACACAATATGCTTGTAATTGGGTCAAAATATTCATGTTGGACATGGAACATAAAAATAGGATTTTGAACTCTAGATGATAGCTTAGAGCTATGACTACCATTCTAGAATCACTTGACCACTTTTGAGTGACCTAGAATTTTTCATGAATCACTTTATTATGGGATTCTATTTTGGTTTATGTTTTGATTTAATGAAATGCATATATATATTTAGAATACATGTATTTTTATTATATAAATGCATATATGTATATAGAATACATGTATTTTTATTGTATAACATGTGTTGATGTTGGTTTTGATGTAGAAAATTAGATTTTAGGTATATTGAAGTGTTTGGAGAAAATTGTAAGTGTTTTGGAATGGATTCAAGGTAAATTTGCTCACTGTCAATATTTTACACAGAGCAGCATCGCGAATCCGATCTCTAGCGTCGCGATGCTCATCTCTCAGAACTGTGGGCATCACGATGCTCACCATTACACGTTGCGATGTCGAGCATTCACATATTGAGCGTTGCGACTCCCAAGTCTACGCGTCGCGACACACCGAGAGCACTTGCCCATGAGCGTTGAAACTTTATTTTTTTGTTCCGTAGTTTCCTAACTCCGATTCGGTTTCAGTTTTTTCCTATGGACTCGTAACGAAATATTATATTCAATAAAATAATTTAAAAATACACCTATACTTGATATCAATAGGTTAGACTTATTTCTGCTGTGCGGGGCATCGATCCGACCCTAGGGGTTCCACAATTGCCCCAATAGTAGCTGGTATTGTAATTCTGCGTTCTTGGATACTCAGTATATCTAGCCAAACTTCCAACAAGTCCAGTCAGACATCTACACATCCGGCTGACCATGGTCATGTCTAGCCCGACCTCTCAAAGGTCAGGCCCATCATATGCATGCTTTAGCCTGTTTAGTCACTATCTTATTATTGTTGTAATAATCTCTACATTTGAACTTTATTTATTTATTCTTTTTTTTCATATTTGAACAAATGTATGTTCTATAAATTGTGTTGTATGTTATTGTATTATAAGATGTGGCGATACATCTTTTCGAACCTAAATATTATACTAGCATCAGTAAATGACCATTCTGAACCTAAACGGATTTAAGGTCGGATCTTGTGAGGGGTGCAGTACGGCCCGTAAATCATTCCTGGTGTCTTATACCGGGTGGAAACTCCTTTATTCTCCGGTTAGTTCCCTCACGGGACTATCCGTACTCTCTATGGGCTACGAGCCCAACAATGTCATGGTCATCAATATCATAGTATAACGGTAAATCTCGTTTCGCTCCTATAGATACTATTATATTACGATTCATAATCAGTTTGGCAGTCTCTGAAAGACTTGATATGAATCTTATAGACGTAGTGACAGCATGCCATATTGGTCACTTAACATTGATATTTACATGAAAATCCATGAAGAAATGAATATGCATGAAGCATATAAATCAAAGGATTGTTAATTGTGCTCAATCAAGTTTCAACAATCCTTATACAGATTAAAATAATCCGGACGCATATGGTATAATCGTTTGAGTGAATACTTGATAAAAGTGGGATACATAAATGATCCTATATGTCCATGCGTATTCAGTAGAGAGTCTAAATCTGGATTTTCTATTATTGCAGTATATATTCATGACATGAACTTAATTGGGACTCCTGAAGAGCTTCTAAAAACTGCTGAATATTTGAAAATAGAATTTGAGATGAAAGACTTTGAGAATAACAAAATATTGTTTGTCTTGTAAAACGATCATAAAACTAACAGAGTATTTATCTATCAGTTTACATATATTGAGAAGATTCTAAAATATTTCATCATGGATAATGCTCATCCATTAAGTACTCTCATGGTAGTCTGATTTCTCGATTCTAAAAAGGATCCATCCCGTCCTAAGGAAGATAATGAAGATATATTTGGTCCAAAAGTACTATATCTTAATACAATTGGTGCATTGTTATATTTAGCTCAATGCACCAAATCAGATATTACATTCTCAATAAATTTATAGGTAGGATTTATCTCTGCACCAACGCGGTGATATTGGAACGGTGTTAAACATATTTTACGTTATCTTCATGGGACAAAAAAATTGCGATTATTTTATTCAAATGAGCTAAAACAAAACCCATGCCTTGTTTGTTATGCTGATGCAAGATACCTCTCCGACCTTCATAAAGCACTTTCACTGACAGTGTATGTTTTACCTATAATAACACGGTAATTTCATAGTGATCTATAAAGTAGTCTTTTTTTACTATATCTTTCAATCACTAAGAGATACTTGCACTACATAAAGCAAGTAGAGAATGTTTATGCTTAAGGTCACTTATCCATCACATTTAGAGCACATGCAACTTAAACTATGCTACATATATTTTAACAGTGATATATAAAGATAATATTGCTTGTATTGCACAAATTAGAGGATGGTACATCAAATGAGAAAGAACCACACACATCTCACCAAAATTCTTCAACACCCATCAGCTCCAACGGAGCAAGAAAATTGATGTTAAAAAAATATGTTCCACTGATAATTTTACAGATTTATTAACGAAAGCTTTATCGACATTGACTTTTGAGAAGCTTAGACATAGCATTGACATGTGTCGACTTAGTAAATTATTTTGATGATATCTTTTAAGAGGAAGTATTTCATTAGGGGGAGATTATTCATTGAAGTGAAAAACTATAGTTAGATAAAAGCGTATTGTAATTTTTTTTTCCTTCGACTATGTTTTATCCCATTGGGTTTTACTAGCAAGGTTTTAATGAGACAATATTATCACATTCATAAGTCAAACAAATTGTGAGATTAAAATAGTCGGGCCCAATCGGGAGTGTTGTAAATCTCTTGTTATTGAGATAATTACTCTCTAATTTTTGTAACTTATCTGATATTAGTTAGGGATAACAATCTCACCATAACTCTTTCTATAGAGAAAGTCTTGTAATTTTTATTCATTCAAAAATAATAAAGTCCGTAGTTTTACAAGGTATTTTATTTCCTGAATATTTTCTTTTTTCTTTTATACAATTTTATCCGAATTTGATATTAGTTCATAGAGCTAGCACGTATTTGTATTTTATATAGGCCACTCGGTTATATAATAATAATAATAGTAATAATAATAATAATAATAATAATAATAATAATAATAATAATAATAATAATAATAATCTATACGTTGTTTTAATACATTACAAGTCTACAGATATTCAATCTGAAATTTATTAAGACACATAATAAATACATTTGTAACACATCTAAAAGTTTACATCTATTAGAGACGGGTTCGGTCTCCATACTTAAGATATCTACTCTCACTCAAATATTTAAATAGAAATCTACACTCAATTTGAGAGAAATAGAATTCATATGTAGAGACTCGAACAAATACTCTCTTATTTTGGAAGAGCATAAATTACCGGTGGGCTAAGAGGCCTGCTCCCCCCCGGTCAGCTCCCCCCTCCATGTCCCCTGTCAAATTACTTTTTTACACCTCCACCCTTATCCCCCAAAATCATTAATTAATTAATTATTTTATTAATTTGTTGTTATTTATTTTGTGTTTATTTATTTTTATTTTGATTATTTATTATTTATTTAACACTATTTGTTAGCAAAATATATTCTTAGAGAATAATACTTGTAATAATACACATAAAATATATACCGATAAAAATATAAAACACAAATTCTAATTTTTTTTAATAAAAAAATTTATTTTGTTAAATTTATATTTTTTTCTCTTTATATATCTATTTTCTTTTATTTGTTTAATAGATATTATAAATTTTTTATTTATTGTTATTTTTTTGTGTTCATTTATTTATTTAATTTTTTTGATTCTTTATTAATTTTTTTAACACTACTTATGTATAATAGAAAATGTTCTCTTATATTTTAGCAAAATATATTTTCAGAGAATAGTACATGTCATAATAGACAAAAAATAAATACATGCAAAAAAATAAAAACACAAATTCTAATTTGTGTTGCCTCCAAAGTCTCCTCCCGACGCACTTGGTGATATACCCAATACTTAGTACCGCAATTGATTACGTAAATGAGTGACATATCTGTTAGCTTCGTATGATGAATGTTTCCACTACCAAGTTAGGATGAGTGGTATAAGGTAATGAGAGTTTAAGAAAATTTGCACAAATCGTCTGCCAACATGAGCAATAGCTATTTTTTGACGTTCTTGGTCTGGAACTAGAGGGAACCTTAATGGCAAGTGAGTATAATAACTCCAAACATTCTCACCAAAACAAATTTCTATACTTTTAAAATAAATAACGAATATGTATAAAAATATATAAGATTTATTAAACAAATAAATATATAAATAATATTAAATATGTAAAGAGATAACAAAATTTAAATATAAAAAATATTTAAGATGAAAAATAAAAGAATTCAATAAAATGGTAAAATAAAATAATTAAATTAAAAAAATAAAGAATTAAATTCATGAAATAAAAGAGTAAATTAAAAAAAAACAAAAGGGGACAAAAATTAAAGCAATTTTCCAATAACAGTCCCTAAGTTGAGTTGCGTGAAGAAAGTAAAAACCTGAACTGACATGATATGACCGGAAAATAAAGTGAAATGAAAGTGGTTAAAATTTATTAGGTTGTAAAATAAAAACCGAGAAGCAAAAAGAAAAGAAAAAGGATGAGTAGTAGTAGTGTAGGTGATCGGAAATCGTCAAGCTCAGAATTGGAATTGGAATTGGAATTGGAATTGCAGTTGGAGTTGGATGGGGCGAACATAGAGGATTATCTCCCTTCCATTCATCTGCCTCACGGCAAGATCTGCTTGTACGTACCAAAACTACCAACCCCACTTTTTTTTTTTTTTTTTTAAATGATTTTGATTTTATATATGTGTAGGCGTGATTTGCTGCTTGACATTTCGCCTACTCTTACTGAGGCTGCTGGTGCCATTGTTGATGTCAGTCTTTTCCTTTTTCTATTCTTCAACAATTATCTCTATCTACTGTTAAAATTAATTTAAAGTTTGTCATCTATGATTGTAATGTAATTGAGTGAATTAGGATACATTTACGCGGTGTTTCAAGTCCAATCCACCGGAGCCTTGGAACTGGAATATATATCTGTTTCCTCTCTGGTGTTGCGGTCTGGTTTTTCGTTACTTGATTCTTTTCCCTATCAGGTTAGCTCTATTGATAATTTTATACCCTTTGTGTTAATAATGTGCAGTGCTTTCTGATAAGCCTTGGATTTAATTCGCAGAGTAATAGTATTGACTATAGGATGGATTATATTCCTTTCATCCTTCATTCCGGTGCATTTTCTACTCAAAGGACAGGATAAGTTGAGGAAAAAGCTAGAGGTTGCGGTTGATTCAATTATAGACTCAAGTTTCTTATGTTAAGAAAACAACATTGCCTAATGTTGCTGTTGATTCAATTATAGACTCAAGTTTCTTATGTTAAGAAAATAACATTGCCTAATGCATGGTTGCATTGCTTATTTCAATCATTTTCTTGCCTTTTGCTTTATCTTCTTCTTACACTTTGCACTTGACTCGTTCCTTGTTCCTCATTTCCTTTTTAGAGGTGTTTGGTGGAGTTAATTTGCAGCTTCTTTGTTGCTTCATGGACCGGCGTTGTAAAGTACCATGGCCCAAGGCCTAGCATTCGGCCTAAGCAGGTTTATCTGCCTATATCATTCAAGTTGCCTCAATTTTTTTCCCCTAATTCAACTTTTATTTTTTTTAGGCTCAAGTATATAATAAACATAATGTTCATGGGGTTGGATTTCATCTGAGGTTCCCTTTGTTGGTTGAACAGGTTTTTGTGGCCAATCATACTTCCATGATTGACTTTATCATCTTGGAGCAGATGACTGCTTTTGCTGTCATTATGCAGAAGCATCTTGGATGGGTTGGTAAGCCATTATGCTTGTTACATTTATGGAATTTAGAACTGCAATGTACTTGATGGAAAAGAAGCAGTTAAATAATTGTTTGGTCTTGGGGTAGGACTACTGCAAAGCACTATATTAGAGAGCGTAGGATGTATATGGTTCAATCGTACAGAGGCAAAGGATCGTGAAATTGTAGCGAAGAAGTAAGTGAAAATATGGAATACCCTGATAGAAGAATAGTACAACAACATTGAGCAGGTAACGATAACCTGCATCTTTTTGATTCAGGTTAAGGGAGCATGTGGTGCGCACTGACAGTAACCCTCTTCTCATATTTCCTGAAGGGACTTGCGTAAATAATCACTACACGGTTATGTTCAAGAAGGTACAGGAATGATCACTTTGGGCAGGATTTTTTAGTTTATTGTTCTCATTAGTTCTTGATTCTTATTATGATTTCTCTTGATGGTAATTAGGGTGCTTTTGAACTTGGCTGCACCGTTTGTCCAGTGGCAATCAAGTACAACAAAATTTTCGTTGATGCTTTTTGGAACAGTCGGAAGTAAGGAGCTACTCTTAGTTTTTCAACTTTATTTTTAGTACTAAAAATGTCTTGGCATACTGTTGATGTTAGCTGCAAGGAAATCCTTTTGACTGATGTCTCATTTGCAGGCAGTCCTTCACAATGCATCTGCTGCAGCTTATGACATCCTGGGCTGTTGTTTGTGATGTATGGTACTTGGAGCCCCAGACCCTCAGGGCTGGAGAGACACCCATTGAGTTTGCAGAGAGGTAAATAATCTTCTTTGTGAGTTGCCATCTATATACAAGTCATGGCAAAGAGTTTATCTACTTCTCTTGGCAAATACAAAATACTAAATTATTGAGTTGAATTCCCAATAATCTTCTCTGATTCTAATTTAATGTTTTTTTTTTTGGTTCTTTTGTTTTTGTTTTGTTTTTTTTGCAGGGTCAGGGACATAATATCTGTTCGAGCAGGTCTTAAAAAGGTTCCTTGGGATGGATATCTGAAGTATTCTCGACCCAGCCCAAAACATAGAGAGCAGAAGTAAGTCAAATCAAATGCCTTTAATTTCCTTCCTATTACCCTAGCTAAAACTACCTATATTCTGTTGGAACTCTTTTCTCTCACTGTCTTTGTTAGTAGTGATTTGTAACAGACAGCTTTTGCATCCTTTCCTCCATTCAAACCACAGAGAAATTGGAATTTCCTTTTCGCTCTTTGTTACAATTTTGTGGCCCTGACTTGCACTGGCCTATTGTTTATATTTATCGTTGAAATCGCTAGTAGCATTCCATCTTGGCCTTGAAATAAATTGCTTCTAGACCTTTCATTTTTTTGCGTGCTGAACTGCTTTGAAAATACTGGGTTAACTAGATCTCTTGAAGCTCATTGGTCATCTTTCATTTGCAGGCAACAAAGCTTTGCTGAATCAGTGCTTCGGCGCTTGGAGGATAAGTGACTCGTATATAAAGTACGGAATTATCGTTGTGCTCCTGATTTATCTTTTCATTAGACGATAAAGCTGAGTGCAGGCCGTCTCCAATTTTGTTTGAAATTTCTGTGTTATCTACATGATAATTGTTATTCAATGCTTTTCCAAAACATTTATTTCCACTTAGAACATGGTATAAAATTATTTGGTATTGGGCCGGATTCGATAAATATCAGGGTTAGTAATTGGTTGGGCCGGTTTGGAATTTGCCAGTCCTGGTTCCAATTTGATTAAATAATCTAGATGAAAAATTATATTGAATTTTCAACGAATATCATAAATTTGTGATGAAAAATCATCTGAAATTTCGATTAAGAACATCTTGAATCCAAAACTTAATTTTCTGTGAATCCAAAATATGAATTATGCCTAAATTTGTTTTCGGAGATGAGTGTGAGAGAATAAAAGAAATCAAGCATTGATAGAACCCGAGAATTTTGACAAATTAAAATCGGAAATTTTTGTTTACTAATAAATTTCTCAAATCTTAATGACTAATGTCAACTCAAATAATTTACAAAAACAAAACTGTGAAAGCTATCGGAAAACAATCCAGCCGAAATGCCTAAAAAGGAGATTCCAAAAACTAAGAAAATAAAATCATCCAAAAACTAAGAAAAGAAAATCAAACCATGTAAAATTGGCTGAATAAAAAATAGAAAAACTCGGAAGAATGTTCAGAATTCTGATATTAATGTTACAGTTTTTCTGGCGGCTCTTAGGGTGGTCGTCCGGTGGTGTCGTTATCAGCCACGTTGTCAAATGCTCCTAAAAGGTTGGTCTGAACGAAGGGGCCACTGGAGTGGTCATGAGTTCCTCGACTTTGAGAGGTCAAGGCCATCTGCTCCAATTGCTTCTAGAGACTTGTGTTGGTGCTCCGCATCGCGAGGTTCTCCTCCTTCAATGCTCGCAACCATTCTTGAATTGCGGCCAACCGTCCAGCCAAGGAGTCTGGTGTGTTTTCACCGCCAGAAGGCATGTGTGTAGGTGTGTTGTGTGGATCGTAGACTAAGATATTTACTTACTATGAATCGTTGGAGCCTCACGGTGGACGCCAAATTGTAGATGGTGAATTTCACCTTTGACCTACAATCAAGAATTTGTATGATTGGGGCACCAGCGGTCCTTCAAAATAAAGGAAAAGTGAGCATAGAGTAACTACCCACCAGTGTGGTGGATGCCTTAGGCACTCCGACGCTCAAGTTAGTGACGAAGACGAACGAAAAAAAAAGGAAGGACAAGGTTTATGGTTACCTTGATCTTCATAGATTGTTGTGAGGGCGGTAGGCTGGTGTTTAAGGAGTAATATACGCTTTGAGGACTCGAGTATGTGAGCCAAAGCTTAGATGAATCTATTGGATTTTAAGGGAGGCAGCGGAAGCTCGCGGTTCGAGCGAAATCCTAACTTTAAAATGTTTAAAGTTACCGAATAAATTATTCAATATCCAATATGAATAATTCATTCATATCTCACCTAAACATATTTATTTGATATCAAATAACGACATAAATAGGTTAGAAACATTGCGAAACTTTTAGGAAAATGTTTTTCCGCAAAATGGCATAAAACATGTTTTTGTCTGAACCGAACAACCAATACACATGGAGGCTGCCCAGGTCAGCTCCAATAGTACTTGGGCAGTTCATGGGCTGCCTGAACAGTGACCAATTCAATGTTTGGACAGCGGACATTCGGTAAGCCCGAAACTCACCCGGTAACACAGTTTTTCGCCGTTTTCACATATTTCAACTCCGAAATAATTTCCGGAAATTGTTTCAATGCCCAAAACATATCCAATACATTTATAAAATATACTTTTCATCACCAAAATCACAGAAATTCCAGATCTGATTTGGTAATTAAAAATATCATTTTTCATGCTATAAATCCAATTTTCTCAACATTAATCATATTAATAGTTACACCAACCAAAGTCACCGCAAATGAAGAACTCAAGAATAATTCTAGTAGTTACAAGAGTGGTCATAACACTCTAGAATGGCAACAAGTCATCAAATGACAAATTGAACTAATATTACACTAATACTATCCAATCTAACTTCACACATGCATTAAGTCTCCAAATCCATCCACAAAATCAAAAGCCCCAAAATATAAGAAAGGAAGAAACCCTAGAACTTGTCTAGATGCTCAAAAATAAGAAACAAACTTTCTAAGTTTAAGAGTTATGAAGATTACCTCCAAATCTCCTAATTTCTTTAACTTTTTCTTGAATTTCTTCACTTTTTTCCTTGACTCTTCAAGAAAATTTTGGGAGCTTTTCTTTATGGAGGTATTCAGCCATGGCTTCTCATGAAAATAAAAATAAAATTTTCAACTTAAAAAATAAGCCTTGACCGACTTTGAGGGGCAAAATGGTCATTTGTACAATTTAAGCTAATTAAATAATAATAAACTTTAAGTAAACAAATCTAATTTGTAAACTTTAAGCTTAATAAAATCATGCCACATGTAACCAATAATAATCAAACATATTGCATAACATTTATGTAATATTGAAATAATTTAATTATCTAGATATTTAACATTTAAATACATAAATAATTAATTAATGCGATTATTATTATATATGTATTTTTATTTACATTAAATAACAAATATATATATTAATGGCATGTGTCAAAGTCTCATTTGACAATTAATTAATATGTATCAAATAAAATTTTGTATCAAATATAAATACACATTAATTATTAATTGACCGAAATGCCCCTAATGCATGTATTTTCGTTTAACCGATTAAACGATTCGAATTAACTCATTTAATCCGGTGAAGTATTATGAATAATCTATATTATTCATAACACGTTGCCCAAGTGCTCAACGAGTACAATTCATATTGTGGGACTCTCTAAGTTTAGGTTTATCCATCACGGAATCCAATTTTGTGTCCATAATTCACCCACTCATGAATTATGATGACCACAGATAATCTCGATAAACTATGCAAGTAGACGTCATTGCATACGTATAATACCTCTGTCACAGGCTATCAATATTATACCGGGGATATAAAGAAGAACGTTAAATCCTTAAGGTATAATATAGTCGACTTTTAAATTTACGATCTCTAAATAATACTCAGAACTCACTTCCGGAGTATACCACGGCCATGGATTTACTAGATCGCAAATACGTACATGATACCTATGCCATGTACACAGGACTGACGGATTCTATCTGGTACTCATAGATTATCATGAGCATCAGTCCACACCCAATGAACATGTGAATGTCTGATCTAAATAGATCGGTGACGTGACTGCCATCAAAGTGTGAAGGATATCTCATATATCCATAGTGGTATCTCAAGTCGAATGACCACTATGCTACTCGACTCGAGAAGATTCCTATTGACGTTGGTGTTAGGAAATATTCAGTGAGTCATTCAGTCTTTATCAAATAAACACCTACATATTTATACGAGTCTCCCAAGACTCATGGTTCATTGGGATAAACCATCGGACCAAATCACGATATATGACATGTACTGGTCTCAACGGATTTTAATAACCGACCCGTGTTGTAAATCTTGACCAGGAACTTTATTTGATAATATACTTCTAGTAGTGAACTTCCCAATGTCAATTACAAACTACTTTGTAACTGCGCACTACAAAATATATTAACGGGTCTTTGTCTAATATATACATATCACTAAATCAGATTTAATTTCAATCTAATCGTAATTATATCGAATATGTATATAAAAGCAATAAGTACTACCATAAATAAGTAATATAATGGAAAAAGAAATTGGTCGTATTCATGAATCAGACATAAATACGATCCAGATTGACACTCTGAGCACCAACCCTAACAATTTCTCCCACTTGCTCTAGTGCCAATCCACGGTATCATATACACATTAAATATGTATTACATACGTATGGTCCTCAAGAACTGACCTAGCACTCAATAGGTAGGCAACAACAAGTAAGCCCGCTATAACATATTGAGTTTGTCCAACAAACCCAATCATTTCCCTTAGCCAGCATCATTCATATTTCGTAGAACCTAAGTTATATATCAATATGACTCAGATGTGACATCAATATTATGCTACAACTACTGAGTTGTCTATGTATTTAGATATCAAATCCAAATTTTATGAGACAACCACAAGCACAACACTAATATCAAAACTTCTGATTTATAAGGTCAATATGTAACTTCATAAGTCAATACTTCATAAGTTACAATTAATTCCACTAATACAATAGAATCAACCGTGACACTCCCACTGTATCTTTTCTGACTATATATGACATAAACCATTTAATGTCATAATTAGACTCAAAACTAATTTAATCATAATGGTTGCAGACTATATTCCCCATGAATAAGAAACTCATTCTTAATATCTCAAAGATAACAAAGAACATGTTTCAAGACACATCCTATGGTCTATAGCATATCAAAATAGTTCGTAACAATTATGATTAAATTGATATTTATAATCGCATATAATATAGTATTCAATATGCCATCATCTTATGATGTATAAATGACTAGACATTCTAATCAATTTCTATTTCGACAAAGGAATCATCCTTTATGAAAGATGAATACTATATACAAGAGACACACTAACTGTCAAACAATTATACTAACTGTCACACAAATAGTCTTGTTGTGTCCTTTATTAGATCATATCTAATGCATGATTAATGAGAGCATCTCACAAGTCTATTGTTTTATATCGTATATGAAACTTTATTTCAAATATAACAGAGAGTACTCACACTGCTTTCACGGAGAAAAGAATACTTAGGTAAACCTTTTACCATACAAACATCTCATTATTACATTAATAATGATAATATCGTTAGGATATACAATACTAGAAAGAAATTTGTACACTCCCACTGACCCTATTATCACATATGTATTCTCTATGCTTTGATAAATTTAGATAATCTGATTGTACTAAATTAGAGATCATAGATTTCTGGAAAGCTCACATGAGTCTACAATAGGCTCTATAAGCTAGTATATCAAACTATGATTTTAGCAGAATACAAACTCTAGGGCCATTCTAGAATGAACTCTTCAAACAAAGAAATCACAATGGATCTCTTATTCGAAGAAACCATTCAGGAATGCCACTATGCATTCTTTAGCCAAAATACATAGTTTAATATCAATATTTACCAACAGATCATTAATTGTTCAATTAGTGTGATTAGAGACAAGTTTTCTCAGAATCTACAATAGATTGCTGATATAACCTTTCTCATTGTCATACTATAAAGGTCAACCCTTTAATTAGCTCACTTTGCTTTTGATGCGCAAACAATTTGCACATTTTATGAACGATTCATAACAAAAGCTTAATCAAGTTCCAAACTTGATTGTAGTAAGCTATGAACAATCTTAGATCTATGTTTTAATGCTAACTTCCGAAATCTATATCAAATATCGCTCCCACTGTAAGTTATAGGATAATTTTCTTCGATAAGAAAACAATAGAACCATTAAGTATCAAATATTTCGCAAATGATTCTGACATCCTATTGGACTTGTATGGAATGTGTCTAAGGGTCTTTTCATCTTATTAATTATGTAGTTCCATTTATATTTTATCACATTTGACTTCAATAAGTCAAGTCTTTTCTATAATCGTTAACATCTAATGTTACACAATAAGTAATAAAACAATTTTATTACTCGGGATCGTAGAAAATATATTCTATCAAATATAATACAATATTCTATTAAATAGAATAAATGATAAACTTTTTCTTGTACCTCCAAGGCGCAGGTAATTTTCAATTATATAACCATTAAATAAAAGAAAGATTCAAATCTCAAACTTTTCAAGATTCAAATTTTCTACCTATACATATCATATACGTAACTGTAGAAATTAATGGAACATTAATTAAAATGATGAATTAGTGTTACTGGAGCATATCCCCAAGAGTATTGAAACTAATTCGGTAACACTCAATATCAAACGAATCAAATCATATAAGATTCGATTTCTCCCTGATGAGCGGAAAATATATCAATATTTACCGCCCCTTTAACTTAATATTTTGTTTAGTTTCTCGGGTTTGATGAACGTTTTGATGTGTTTTAGTTTATTTTGCAGATAAAATAATATCGGGTCTCAATGAAATCATTTAGGATGAAATATGGGTCAAATAAGGGCAATTATTGGACTTGATATTTAATTTTGGAGATTGGAAACTTGAAAGGGCGTTTTGACGAAGTGCAGTTTTGGAAATTCCAGTTTTGCGCATCTGTCGTATTTTGGGCATAACTTTTTACTCAGATATCGGATTGAGCTGATTCAAGTTCCAGATTAAAGAAGACTCAAAGATCTACAACTGTGAAAGACAAAATAATTCGAATTCCGAAGATTTCATGCCCGAAAATGATGAACCATCCAGAAGTGTGTAGTGTGTAATTATTAAAGTCACTTTCAATCATTTTCAAAGCAAAAAAATAAATAATAAAAATTATCAAATCATCACCAAACATGATAAGAGATTAGTGGAGCAATTAATAATGGATTTGGTGGAGCAATTAGTGGAGCAATTAGTGGAGCAATTAATAATTGATTTGGTGGATGATTCGATGGAGGCAAAATTTTGCCTATAAATACCAAGCCATTTCATTTGTAAAATTCATACTTTCTTCTAAGGAATTCCTTAAGAATACTAAGAAGATTGTATCTTGTTTGTTTATTTACAGCTTTCAGTAATTAATTTTCGTTTTCGCACTTTCTTTTCTTTACTTTTCAGTTTTTACTTTCCGCAATTTACTTTTACGCACAGTACTTTTCTTTATTTAATTTTCAGTTTTTACTTTTCAGTAATGAGGAGGTAACTCCCCTTTGCTGGGGTAAAAGGTAAAACTTTTATTACTAATATTTAGATTAATCTCCCTTAATTATAATATATAAACTAGTTAAAACCTGACTTAACGAGGATACCGCCATATTGGTCGGTTGGTAATTATTTAAATTGGTTTTAACCTGACTAAACTGGATACCGCCTGATTGGTCGGTTGGTAATTAATTATTAATTTGACTTAATCTGGATACCGCCTATATGGCTGGTTGGTAATTATCATGCAAAGTTAATATATTATATTAAGGGAGATATCTAAAATAGAAGTAATAAAAGTGGATCCTTTTACCTCAGCATTTTCTTTTATTGTAATTTTACTTTATTTATTTTTCAGCAATTTACTTTTTAGCAATTTACTTTCAGCATTTACTTTTCAGCATTTAATTTTCAGTATTTTACTTTATGTCTTTTATTTTATTTAAGTTTTTTTTACTACCCGTAAATATGTGTCATAACTAAGCCAATTATCTGGGGTTGTGATGAAATCCAATATCACCGGTTTATAAAGGGTTAAATTATAGTTTGGGTAATTTAAAGGTTTACTTATTAAGTCTTAAGCTTAATGCTTCTTGTTGTCTGATCACCAATAAGATTGATGTGGTAAATCTAAAATGAACTAGACATAAGGATTTTAGGTTTCAGCCTTAGACTTAATAGCCCACGATCTTCCTTGAGGATAGATAACCCTTTAATAGATTTCCTTACAGGATAGACATATACCTGTCGGGCGGGGGTAGCCATAATTGGAAATTAAACTTAATGAATCTAGATAATTTGGTTGACATAGACATATGGTTCAATTGGGTTAAATTGGGTATTTGCGTCTGACCATCGACAGAGGCTTTTGCATAATTTAGTGTTCCAGGTTAGTAAACCGATTTATTACACAAACATAAAATAACCACTTCATCTTTAAAATGATATTGGAAGAAATCACAACCCTAGATAGTTTTTAATATTGAATTTTCTTAAACCTACTTTCGAACAATTTTATTTACTTGTTTTTAAATTTAGAATCGTCACCATTTCAAATCAATCAAACAACCTGTTAGATACTAGTAATCATTTGACTTCATAAAATTAATAGATTAGATATTAAGTCCTCGTGGGATCGATATTTTTATACTACTTGAACGATACGTGCGCTTGCGTTATACGTGTGTGTTTACGCCCGCCACTCCCACTGACCAATTCCATAACGATGGAATCGTAGAAGAATAATATTGAGTAAGAATCATATTCATTAAATAACTTTAGAACTAATTGCCATAAATTCATATGTTTGATCGCATCAAACATCTTTGAACAATTCAAAGACTGATGATGAATTTTAAAGATATAGTTTTCAAAACTTCAAATTGAATATCTTTGAACCAGTCAAAATATTCTATTCGTATTTCATCAGAAATATATTGAAAGTTCTCGAACCATTCAAGACGTTCAATATGTATTCTTTTAGAAATACGTAACTAAGTCATGACAACTAATTAACTAAGTTACGAAGTAAAGAAAACTATCTAAGGCAGTTTATAATTCATTAAACTACATACATCCAATGTATTATTTTAATAAATTTTATGGTTCAATGACAATCATTGGTAAAATGAGATTTAATCACATTTCCAAATACAATATTCATTAAATGGATAAGGATAAGTGGTGTGATCTCGTATCAGACCATCCTTTACCATACAGAATAAACATCTGATGTTTATATGATAAAATCTCATAAAGCACTGTTCTAAATTATTTAGTTAACCGAATATTTTTCTTAATGTTTATCTCTTCGTTAATGACACTACTAGTCGTATTAAAATATGTAACAACTGTTTATAAAGAACAAGTAATTATCCAATAGTCACAAGTTCTGATATCAAATATCAAAACAATCATTAAACACTATTTCAAATAACTAGACGAGAGATATGGTATCCAAACCTGGAGTTGTCTTATTGTGAGAATCGATATTCTCTACACACAATATACACATCTTCTTTCTTTAGCTTTATAATTTCCCTTCAACTATTCACAACAATTGCAAATAATTAATTAGGAAACTGTGTCAGACACATTACCTCTAAAGATCACTAAAGCCAAGAAACGTCATTATCATATAAACAAATACCTAATGGAATTTTCTTAATGCCAGTCAAGAATCTCGAGACATGAACGAATTCATGTCAATTCTTACTGCAAAAGAAACTATTCTCTCTAGACTATTATATCCTAAAACGGATATCTATTTAGATTAACTAATGTGACTTAGTAACTAAGTCACTAACCAACTTGATTTTTCAAGAAAATAGGAACAACAGTTCCCGATAGTTTTGACTAATCTAACAATATCTAAGCCTACTCTAAATCTAGAATCTATTCTAGAAATCTGCAACCATAAGGAAAGTCAGAAAACATATATATAAAATATGCATGTAGTGGATTAGAAGTTTAATTCTATTAACATAATAGAATAAGGAAAGATTTGCGGCATTTTTCACAATATTACACACTGCCTTGGTTATGGATTTTTTAACCCAGCAGTGCCTCCCACTATTTTACATAATACCATAATCCCAAACGAAAAATGGGAATCCAATAATTAAATTGAATTCAATAGTGAAAAGTGGACCCCATGAATATATTTTGACTCACTGGTTTAGAACGTTCTCGCCTACGTATATTCATAGGTAGACAACTGATTGTCAATCACAATCACTGTGACTCCTGATTTTGGTCCCGACCGTTTCTCGTTATGACAGCTTTGACATGTTCACAAGGAGGCGTATCAAGGCTTCACTTGTCAGTGACAAACTCAAGCTACCGATGTAGTCCTGACAACTTTAGCGCATTCAGGATTTCCATTTTCACTTGAATTTGTCTCTGATCATATAAGTTCTACCGGCGCAGATGAACTACCATCAGCCATAACTGCACAACTTTGGCACGATACAGCTACAGCATCAAGAAATCATTTGTATCCATACTGACAAGGCGGACCAAGAAACAAGTATTCCTAATACCAGTTACTTTAATGCCTTATTTAAGCGGGAATATTTCTAAAGTTGGTTTTACTCTACATCAATTGCAGATTTTAATCTAGATCAATTTCTCAATAGTTTAATTCTACCTGGGAAAACATAACTTAACTTAACCATTAAATCTTCGTTATGTTTTCTGTTAGCCTAGAACCGAAAAGTTGAGAAACATCTAAATTACATGCATGTGTAAATATCAAAATTGGATTATATATCATATATCAAGCATGAAAAATTTAATGGATGAAGGATCACACCTGCTCTGATACCATTTTTGTTGGGGTTTTAGCACGGGCGCAGCGAAAGCTCGCGGTTCGGGCGAAATCGTAACTTTAAAACTTTTAAAGTTACCAAATAAATTATTCAATATCCAATATGAATAATTCATTCATATTTCACCTAAACATATTTATTCGATATCAAATAACGACATAAATAGGTTAGAAACATTGCGAAACTTTTATGAAAATATTTTCCCGTAAAATGGCAGAAAACACGTTTTTATCTGAACCGACCAACCAATACACATGGGGGTTGCCCAGGTCAGCTCCAATAGTACTTGGGCAGTTCATGGGCTGCCCGGACAGTGACCAATTCACCTTTTGGACAGCGGACACCCGGTAAGCCCAAAACTCACCCGGTAACGCCGTTTTTCACCGTTTTCGAATATTTCAACTCCGAAACAATTTCCGACAATTGTTCCAATACCCAAAATACATGAAATACATTTATACACCATACTTTGCATCACCAAAATCACAGAAATTCCAGATCTGATTTGGTAATTAAAAATATCATTTTTCATGCTTTAAATCCAATTTTCTCAACATAATCATATTAATAGTTACACCAACCAAAGTCACCGCAAATGAAGAACTCAAGAATAATTCTAGGAGTTACAAGAATGGTCATAATACTCTAGAATGGCAACAAGTCATCAAATGACAAATTGAACTAATATTACACTAATATTATCCAATCTAATTTCACACATGCATTAAGTCTCCAAATCCATCCACAAAATCAAAAGCCCCAAAATATAAGAAAGAAAGAAACCCTAGAACTAATTTACACCGTTTTTCACCGTTTTCACATATTTCAACTCTGAAATAATTTCCGGCAATTGTTTCAATGCCCAAAACATATCCAATACATTTATACAATATACTTTTCATCACCAAAATCACAGAATTTCCAGATCTGATTTGGTAATTAAAAATATCATTTTTCATGCTTTAAATCCAATTTTCTCAACATTAATCATATTAATAGTTACACCAACCAAAGTCACCGCAAATGAAGAACTCAAGAATAATTCTAGGAGTTACAAGAGTGGTCATAACACTCTAGAATGGCAACAAGTCATCAAATGACAAATTGAACTAATATTACACTAATATTATCCAATATAACTTCACAAATGTATTAAGCCTCCAAATCCATCCACAAAATCAAAAAGCCCCAAAATATAAGAAATGAAGAAACCCTAGAACTTGTCTAGATGCTCAAGAATAAGAAACAAACTTTCTAAGTTTAAGATTTATAAAGATTACCTCCAAATCTCTTAATTTCCTTAAACTTTTTCTTGAATTTCTTCACTTTTTTCCTTGACTCTTCAAGAAAATTTTGGGAGCTTTTCTTTATGGAGGTATTCAGCCATGGCTTCTCATGAGAAGAGAAAACAAAATTTTCAACTTAAAAAATAAGCCTTGACCGACTTTGAGGGGCAAAATGGTCAATTGTACAATTTAAGCTAATTAAATAATAATAAACTTTAAGTAAACAAATCTAATTTGTAAACTTTAAGCTTAATAAAATCATGCCACATGTAACCAATAATAATCAAACATATTGCATAACATTTATGTAATATTGAAATAATTTAATTATCTAGATATTTAACATTTAAATACCTAAATAATTAATTAATGCGATTATTATTATATATGTATTTTTATTTACATTAAATAACAAATACATATATTAATGGCATGTGTCAAAGTCTCATTTGATAATTAATTAATATGTATCAAATCAAATTTTGAACCAAATACAAATACACATTAATTATTAATTGACCGAAATGCCCCTAATATAGGCATTTTCGTTTAACCGATTAAACGATTCGAATTAACTAATTTAATCCGGTGAAGTATTATGAATAATCTATATTATTCATAACGCGTTGCCCAAGTGCACAACGAGTACACTTCATATTATGGGGCTCTCTAAGTTTAGGTTTATCAATCACGAAATTCAATTTCGTGTCCATAATTCACCCACTCATGAATTATGACGACCACAGATAATCTCGCTAAACTATGCAAGTCGAGGAACTATGTCAGACACGTGACTTCTAAAAGTCACTAAAAGCGAAGAAATGTCATTAAAGATAAACAAGTACTAATGGGGTTTTCCTAATGCCAGTCAAGAATCTCGAGACATGAACTATTCAAGTCAATTCTTACTGCATAAGAAACTATTCTTACTAGAATAATATCCTAAAGCAGATATCTATTTAGATTACATGTTGTGACTTAGTAACTAAGTCACAAATCATCTTGATTTTCAAGAAAATCGGAACAACAGTTCATGATGGTTTCAACTAATCTAACAATATCTAAGTCTACTATCTTTTTAGAACCTATTCTAGAACAATGCAACCATAAGTAAAGTCAGAAAACCTATTCAAGTAAAAGCATGCAATGGATGTTAGGGTTGGTGCTTAGAGTGCCAATCCGGATCGTATTTATGTCCGATTCATAAATACGAGCAATTCTATTTTCCATAATATTACTAATTTAAAGGCAGCACCCTTGTCTTTTATACGCTTATTTGATCTAATTACGATTAGATCGAAACTAAATCTGGTTTACTGATACATTTATATTAGACAAAGACCCTAGGATTTACAGTATAATGCGCAGTTACAACGTAGTTTGTAATTGACAATGGGAAGCGCATTATTAGTTGTATATCCTTAAATAAAATTCCTGATCAAGATTTACTAACACGGGTCGGTTAGTAAAATCCGTTGATACCAATACATGCCGTATATCGTGACTTGGTCCGATGGTTTATCCTATTGAACTATGAGTCTCGGGAGATTTGTATAGACATGTAGGTGTTTATTTGATAAGACACTGAACAACTCACTGAAGATTTCATAATATATGGTACGCCAACGTCAATAGGAATCTTCTAGAGTTGAGCGAGCATAGTGGTCCTTCGACTTGAGATACCACAGTGGGATATATGAGTTATCCTCCACACTTTGATGGCAGTCACGTCAACGATCTATTCATGATCAGACCTTCGCCTGTTCGTTGGGTGTGGACTGATGCTCATGATATCCAGTGCGTATCAAGATATGATCCGTCAGTCCTGTGTACAGGGCATAGGCATCCTCACGTGTTTATGATCTAGTAAATCCATGGCCGTGGTATAACTTCAAAAATCAGTTTCGAGTGTTATTTAGAGATCGTAAATTGAAAGTCGACTATATTAAACCGAACGAATTTGACGTTTTCATCTATATCCCAGATATAATATGGATAGCCTGTGACAGAGGGATTATACATATGCAATGACTTGACTTGCATAGTTTAGCGAGATTATATGTGGTCGTCATAATCCATGAGTGGGTGGATTATGGACACGAAATTGGATTTCGTGATGGATAAACCTAAACTTAGAGAGTTCCACAATATGAAGTGTACTCGTTAAGCACTTAGGCAACACGATATGAATAATACGGATTATTCATAATACTTCATCGAATTAAATGAGTTAATTTGGATCGTTTAATCGGTTAAACGATAGCACATGTATTATGGGATTTTGGCCAATCGTAATTATTGTGTATTTGTATTTGATACATAATACGATTAGATACACATTAATTATTCGTCAAATGAGATTTTGACACATGCCATAAATATATGTATTTATTATTTTATTGTAAAAAAAAAAATATATAATAATAATTATTATATTAATTGATTATTTGAATATTTAATTGTTAAATATTTAAATGATTAATTAATAAAAAAATTTCATTAATGTTATGAAATTTGTCCAATTATTATTGGTTTACATGGCATGATTTAATTGAACTTTATTTTTCCAAATATGATTTGATAATATAAAGTTTGATTTGATTTAATTTGATTAAATTTGTAAAATCCCAAAATTACCCTTAGTGAAGTCGGTTAAGTGTATTTAAATTAGGAAAAAAAATTTCTTCATTCCCTTAACTTCCACCATAGCCGAAACATTCAAAAGAAAACTGGTTTCAAATATGTTTGATGAATCCATGAAGAAACAAAGGAAAAATTCAAGGAAAAAACTTGGAAATCAAGAGATTAAAAGGTAATCTTCTATAAACCAAGCTTAGAAACTAGTTTCATGTTTTCTTGAATTCTTAGAATAGTTCTAGGGTTCCTTTAAATCTGAAATTTTGGGGCTTTTGATTGTTGATGATAGATTGGAAGCTAATGAAGCATGTGTGAAGTATATGGATGAAATTAGTGTAATTTGTATTCAATTTGATCATTTGATGATGAGTTGCCATTCTAGAGTGTCATGACCACTCTTGTAATGCCTTGAATTGTTCTTGGGTTATTCATATGTGGTGACTTGAATTGGCGTTGAGATTCATTTGATTAATGTTGAAAATTTGGATTTAAAGCATGAAAAATCATAATTTCGGTTTCTGGATCAGATCTTGTAAAATTGGAAATTTTGTAATGAATTTGATGTCATATGAATGTAATGGATGTGTTTTTGGAGTTGGAACAATTTCCGAAAAGTGTTTCGGAGTTGAAATAAGCGAAAACGGCATTATCGACTGACTTTTGAGCCAACCGGGTGACAACTGTCCAAACAGTGAGTTCGTCACTGTTTGGGCAGCTGAACTTCCCTAACACTATTGGAGCTGACCTGGGCAGTCCCCATAAGTGTTGGGTGGTCGGTTCGATCAAAAACTTGTTTTGCGCCATTTTGTGGAAAAACATTTTTCGTAAAAATTTCGCGACGTTTCATATATATTTATGTCATTATTTGATATCGAATAAATAGGTTTAGGTGAAATATGAATAAATTATTCATATTAGATATTGAATAATTTATTCGGTAATTTAAAAAGGTTTTAAATTATGATTTCGCCCGAACCGTGCTTCCGCCACGCCCTTCGCCGAAACCCCAACAAAAATGGTATCATAGTAGGTCTGATGCTTCATCCATTACATTATTCATGTTTGATAAATGATATTTAATCCAATTTTAATGTTCACACATGCATATAATCTATATATGTTTCTTGACTTTTCGGTTCTACGCTAACGAAAATGTGACGGAAATTTAATGGTTAAATTGAGTTATATTTTCTATAGGTAGAATTGAATTGTTTAGAAAATGATTTAGATTAAAATTCTACATTTGATGTAGAGTATTGCTTCCTTAGGAAAATACCCGCTTAGAAATAAGGCTGTAAAGTGACGTGTATTGTATACATGTTTCTTGGTCTGTCTTGTCAGTACGGTTTATGGGTATCTTTCTATAACTGCATCCGAGATCGTGCCAAAGCTGTGAGGGTGTAGGTTATGGGATTTTATCCATGCCGGTTGTATTTTGATACTAGATAAATTCAAGTGAAAGTAGAAATCCTGAACATGCCAAAGCTGTCAGGACTACATCGGTAGCTTGAGTTTGTCATTGACAAGTGAAGCCTTGATACGCCTCCTTGTGAACGTGCCAAAGCTGTCATAACGAGAAACAGTCAGGACCAAAATCAGGAGTCACTGGTCAGTGATTGACAATGAGTTGTCTACCTAATGAATATACGTAGGCGAGATCGTGCCAAAGCTATGAGTCGAAATATATTCATGGGATCCTACTCTCACTATGGAATTCCATTTAATTATCTAATTCCCATTCTCCGTTGGGGATTACGGTATTACGAAAAGTAGTGGGAAACACTGCTGGGTTAAAAATCCATTACTTAAGTAGTGTGTAATTTTATGGAAAGTACTGCTTTTTTTTTTCTTTTATTGTATATTGTTTATAGATTTATACTTCTAATCCATTGCATGCTTATTACTAGAATAGTTTTTCTTACTTTACTTATGGTTGTATAATTTTAGAATAGGTTCTAGAAAGACGGTAGACTTAGATACTGTTAGATTAGTTGAAACCATCGAGAACTGTTGTTCTGATTTTCTTGAAAATCAAGATGGTTTGTGACTTAGTTACTAAGTCACGTTAGGTAATCTAAATGGATATATGGTTTAGGATATAGTAATCTAGTAAGAATAGTTTCTTGTGCAGTAAGAATTGACACGAATTAGTTCATGTATCGAGATTCTTGACTGAGATTAAGAAAACCCCTTTAGTATATGTGTTTATCTTGTAATGACGTTTCTTGGCTTAAGTGACTTTTAGAAGTCACGTGTCTGACACAGTTTGCTAATCAATCATTCACAATTGTTGTGAATAATTGAACGTAAATTATAAAGCTAAAGAAAGGAGATATGTATAGTTATGTATAGAGAATATCGATTCTCACAATACAACAACTGTAGGTATTGGATACCGGATCTCCCGTCTAGTAATTTAAAATAATGTTTAATAACTGTTTTGATATTTGATATCAGAACTTGTGACTATTGGATAGTTACTTGTTCTATATAAACAGTTGTTACATATTTTAATATGACTAGTAGCGTCATTAATGAAAAGATAAACATAAGAAAAATATTCGGTAAAATTAATAACTTAGAACTGTGTTTTATGGGATTTTATCATACTAACATTTGAAGTGCTGAAAACTATATTTTAAAATTCATTGTGAATCTTTGAATTGTTCAAAGATGTTTGATATGATCAAACACATGAATTTATAGCAATAAGTTCTAAGGTTATTTAATGAATTTGATTCTTACTCAGTATTAAACTTCCACGATTTCATATTGATGGAATGGTCAGTGGGAGTAATTGAATCTTATATGATTTGATTTGTTGATATTAAGTGTTACCGAATTAGTTTTTCAATACTCTTGGGGTTATGCTCCAGTAACACTCAAATTCATCTCTTTAATTAAGGTTCCATTTGTTCCTACAGTTACATATATGATATGTATAATAGAAAATTTGAATCTTGAAAAGTTTGAGATTTGATACTTTCTTTTGTATAATGGTTATATAATTGAAAGTACTTGTGCCTCAGAGGTACGAGTGAAGGTTTATCATTTATTCTATTTAATGGAATATTGTATTCTATTTAATGGAATATTGTATTCTATTCGATAGAATATCTTTTCTATGATCCCGAGTAATAAAATTATTTTGTTACTTGGTGGTCAACATTGGATGTTGACGATTGCAGAAAAGATTTGACTTATTGCAGTCAAATGTGAGAATGATAAACTATAAGTGGAACTATATGATTAATAAGATGAATAGACCCTTAGAAAACTTCCGTATAAGTCCAATAGGATGTCAGAATCATTTACAAAGTATTTGATACTTATTGGTTATGTTGTTTTCTTATCGAAGAAAATTATCCTATAACTTATAGTGGGAGCGATATTTGATATCGATTTCAGAAATTATCATTGAACCATAGATCTAAGATTGTTCGTAGCTTACTACGATCGATTTTTGAACTTGATTATGCTTTTTTATGAATAGTTCATAAATTGTGCAAATTGTTTGCGCAACAAAAGCAAAGTGAGCTTGATAAAGGTTCGACCTTTATAGTATGACAATGAGAAAGGTTATCCTTCGCATTCTATTGTAGATTCTGAGAATACTTGTCTATAGTAGCACTAATTGAACAGTTAAGGGTCTGTTGGTTAATGTTGATATTAAATAGTGTATTTTGACTAAAGAATGCAAAATGGCATTCTTTAGTGATTTCTTCGAATGAGGGATCCGTTGTGATTTCTTTGTTTGAAGAGTTCATTCTAGAATGGCCCTAGAGTTTGTATTATGCTAAGATCAAAGTTTGATATACTAGCTTATAGAGTCTATTGTAGACTCAGATAAGTTTTCCGGAAATCCGTGTTCTCTGATTTTGATATCAGTCAGATTGTCTGGTTTTATCAAAGTGTAGAGAATACGTATTTGTCAGTAGGGTCAGTGGGAGCGTACAAACTTCTTTCAAGTATTATATATCTGAAGTTTTTTTTTTCTCCGTGAGAACGGTGAAATTAGTCTCTGATATATTCAATATAAAGTTTTATATATGATATAAAACTAAGAGACTTGTGAGATACTCTTATTAGTCGCTTATTAGATATGATCTAATAAGGACACAGTAAGACTATCTGTATGACAGTTAGTTTAACTGTTTGACAGTTAACTGGTCTTTTATATATACAGTATTCATCTTTCGTAAATGATGATTCCTTTGTCGAAAGAAAGATTGATTGGAATGTCTAGTCAATCTTATGCATCATAGGATGATGGCGTAATTGATGGAGTTGGTGCTTGAAGTGCTAATCTGATTGTGTATATTTTATTATTTATTAATAAAATAACTACATTTTTCATTTCATACCTCATTAATGGTATTGTCATTATGCGTATTAGATTGATGTATAGGTATGTTAAGAATGACATCGACCTTAGAATAGTTTTAACACTAGGTGTAAACTATTCTTAAAGAAATATTCCTAGTTGTTGGTTTTGGAATACGGTCGAATTCCTATAACCTAGAAGATTATCACATGTCGTATATTGGAATTGGAGTTCCAATGGTTTGACGCGATGTACCATGAGTTTTGGAAACTCGTATAGACATGTGGGTATTCGTTGGAGCGAATACTGAATGACTCACAAGTGATTCCTAATAGTTGGAAGTACACACCACCGTCAATAAGAATCTCCTCGAGTCGAGTAGCATATGTAATTCTTTGACTATAGGATAACATTGATTTTGTGTGAGATCCTCCACACTTAGATGCCATGTATGTCAGAAACCTTTAATGGTCTGGCCTCTAGATGTTCGTTGGGTGTGGACCGATGCACTCAGTAATCAAGTTGAAGCAAGATAGGATTCGTCGGCCCGTATGTGTACCATAAGGGGTTTAGGTATCCATGTTAGTAAAGTCATGATTCTTAAATCTTTGGCCAAAGTCGATCACTTAGGGTGGATCGCATCAGTTATGAAGAATCGTGGACATGTCCACATGAGATGTGCATCTCGGAAACTTGACGGTATATTCTATGTTTCCTAAGCACAACTCGGATAGCCTACGACGGAGGGATTGTTAAACATATGTGATGAACTCGACTTGTATAGTTCAGAAAGGTCGTTCGTGTTCTTCGCGAATTCGGAGCTGGCCGAATTGCGTACATATTAGCTAGGCATATATGACGAACATGTCTGAACTTAGAGAGTCCCAATATGAAGTGTACTCGTTGAGCACTTGGGTAGCCAATTATTTTTGATAAAATATAATATTCGATATTATAATTATCAACTAAGATAATCAAGTGTTATTGGATAACATTGATTATTTACTTTGACCTAATTGGATTAATTCAATAATTTCACAAGGGCTTAATTGTAAAATCATAATTATCTCTACCATTTGAGGATATTATGGTAATTGTAAGTATGTAATAATAGGTGGTTTTGGCTTGATTTAATTAGATTAAATCAAAGTTGCAAACATTTAACTAATCCATTTCCTAATCCTTAACTTGATTTAATTAGATTAAATCTAGGTGGGAGACAATGGAGATTAGTCACACCTAATTATACAAATTTGGACAAATTAGATTAAGCCCACTTAAAAGTTGATTACAACTTTTATTAATTAAAAATTGCCTAAGTTTTGCTATAAATAGCAAGCTTTAGGAAGGTTTTAATTACAAGTTCAAATACAAGCATAAGAAAATTCTTGAGAGATTAGCCTAAGTTAGAGAAGTGGTTAGAGAAGCTTGTGAGGTCTCTACAACATTTCATCTAGGAGAAATCAAGATTGGATCTTGAAGTGAAGCTTGGAAGCATTGGAAACAAGATTGGATCTTGAAGTCAAGCTTGCACACCTTGGAGGTTCTCCGACGATTTCAAAAAAGGAGAAGTAGATTGGATCTTGCATCAAGCTTACTAGGGAAAGTTTGATCTTCTCCTAAGCTATGTTTATTTATGTATTAGATGCATAATCACATAGCTTAATGTTGAATAAGGCTAATCAATTGTGTTAGGTACTTTAGAAGTATAAACACAACATGCTTGTAATTAGGTCAAAGATGTTCATGTTGGACATGGAACAATTAATAAGAGTTTGGAACTCTAAATTAAAGCTTAGAGTTATGACTACCATTCTAGATTCACTTGACCACCATTAGGTGGACTAGAAATGTTCATGAGACATTTCTAATTAGGATTCTAAAATGGTTTGTGTATTGGATTCAAAATTTACGCAAATACGTATTTAGAATAAATTTGTGTTTTTTGAAAAATATTTGATATTTTGAAAAACTTGATTTTTATTCTATAACATGTGTTTACGTTGGTTTTGAAATTAAAAATTAATTTTGGGTGTTTTTGAAGTGTTTAGGGAAGACCGGAATAGATTAGGGTCAAAGTCCCTAATCCATTCAGCTCACAAGAATGTGAGCTGAATGTAAAACAATTCAAATGAAAACAAAAAAATATATATATAGCAGCACACGTGATTGCTACAGTGCGCGCGTGTGCTTCACGCGCGCCGATTTTGTTTTCACTCGTTCTGGAGCTTCCGGACTCCGATTTAGTCCCGATTTTTTTCTATACACTCGTAATGGAATATAGTATTTTATAAATGATTTAAAATTATACCCATACTTGATATACATGGGTTAGACCCATTTCCACTGCCCGGGGCACCGATCCGACTATAGGGGGTTCCACCACTGCCCCAACAGAATGGTATCAGTAGCAAAGACTTAACCACACAACACATATTTTGAATCTATGCCATAGTAATTTTAATTTAATTATGCATAAGACATATTAGATATGTATTGCATGTTTTAAATTAAAACTTTGACCTAATTAAGTTAATGACTTAATTGTCATAAATCTCCTGTGATTAAGTGATTACTTTTAAATAATAATATTAATAATGTTGGAGCATTATTGGATGGTCCGTCTTGTCAATACGGAGATGAATGAGTTCTTACTGCTTATATCCAATATTGTCATTAGTGTGAGGGTATAAGTACTCGGAACTTAGGTCGCTCCATTAAAATATTAGATGTAGCGTGATGAGTTGACGTAGTCACCCAATATCTTCATTAGTGTGAGGGTGTACATACGAAGCTCATTAGTTCACATTGACAAGTATACACCTAGAACATGTCTTAATCTAATATCGGCATTAGTGTGATGATAAGAAACGGTTCAGGACCAAACCAGGAGTCACATGAAGTGATTACCTTTAAGGTCTACCTAATGAGTTTACAAAGGCCAATATCGTCATTAGTGTGAGGCTGGAGTAAATGCATGGGATCCACTTCCCGCTATGAAATTTTGATAGTCAAATTTATATTTTTCTGTTAAGGGAGATTACGGAATTATGTAAAATAGTGGGAGGGCACTAATAGATTTAAAATTCCATAATCAATTAGTGTTATCACTTTTGAAAAATATTCTGCTACTACTCAAAGATGTTATCTTGTAGATGGCTGCCACTAATCCATTGATGAAACTTTTGGATTCCAATAAGCTAAAATGAGATGAGAACTATTTCGAATGGCAAATGAACATGCGTCTTGTCTTGGAGTATGAAAAGTTGACTTATGTCACGATCAATCCACTGCCTGTTGATATCGATCCTGACTCAATTCCAGAAGAGCGAGAAAATTCTGGTAGATGGAAGGATGATAACCCGAAGGTGAAATCCTACATCTTGGGATTGATGGTTCCAGATTTGCTAAGACAGTACATAGAAGTATCGGATGCTTGGAGCATCATGCGAACACTCAAGGAGTTGTTCGAGGAAAATCAAGAGATGGAACTTTATCGAAGGTCTAAGGAATTGTTCTGTGCTGAACTCAAGGAGGGAGGAGCTGTCAGCACTCATGTTTTGAACATGATAGACCAAATTCGATATTTGGAACGACATGGCATTGTGTTTGATGAACGACTGGGCCGTAATTTGATTCTGTCTTCTTTGTCTGGTTCTTATGCTGGCTTTGTATTGAATTTCTATATGCATTCGATGCAAGCCATATACGAAGAAATTCATAACATGCTACGCACGATGGAGCAAGATTTGAAGAAAGTCAACCCCACATTGTATCTCCATGGTGGAGCTGGCTCTTCAAAGACTTCTAGGAAGTCAAAGAAAATCAAGATGGGGAAGAAGAAGATATCAAATAAAAACTCTGAGAAGCGCAAAGGCGCAAAACCTAAAGTAACTCGTGATCAATGTCTACAATGCAAGAAGTTTGGACACTGGAAGAATGACTGTCCAGAGCTTAAAGCAGGACCTCAGGTACGCTTTATATTTTTCCAATTATTGACATCTCATTAGCATTATATGCATATATGGATGGGTGTTAGACACTGGCAGTCCCACTCATATTTGCAATTCCCTGCAGGAAATGAGGGTTAAAAGAAGGCTGAATAAAGGGGAGATCCAGCTTAGAGTTGGCAATAGCGAGAAATTGGATGTCAAGGCAATAGGAATTGTTGTTCTAGATCTCTCAAATGGATGTAAATTAGATTTGCATGACTGTTATTATGTTCCCTCATTTATCAGACAAATAATATCACTGCCAATATTATATAAAGATGGATATAAAATAAACATTCAGGATGAAACTTTATGTTTGTATGATAAAGATAATTTATTGAAATGTGAATGTTCTTTATCAAAAGGTCACTATGTTTTGGAAACATGTAGAAATGTCTTTAATATAGAGAAAAATACAAATAGGAAGTCTGAACTAAATAATACTGAATTATGGCATATGAGATTGGGCCACATAGGTGTTAGACTTCTATCCAAATTGGTAAATGATGGTTTGATTGAAAATCTTACCTTAGATCCTTATCCAATTTGTGAGTCATGTATCCAAGAAAGATGACGAAGGCCTATTTCAAGGTGTTAGACACCGTGCTGGAGATTTACTGGAACTAATACACAGCGATGTGTGTGGTCCATTAAATCATGTCGCTCATGATGGTTCCACATACTTTTGACTTTCACAGATGACAAGTCTAGATATGGATATGTCTATCTGATTAAACATAAGTCGGAAACATTTGACAAGTTCAAAATATTCTGAACGAAGTAGAAAAACAAACCAGTAAATTCATCAATTGCCTTAGATCAGATCGATGCGGTGAATACATGAGTGAAGAATTCATAAATTATTTAAGAGAGAATGGAATTCTCACCCAATATAGCCCACTAGGAAACCACCTCAACACAATGGAGTGTCTGAGCGTAGAAATCATACTTTATTGGATATGGTGCGATCCATGATGAGCTATATAGATCTTCCTTATTACCTTTGGGGTTACGCTTTACAAAATGCTGCCTACATACTTAATACGGTTCCATCGAAAGCTGTTTCTACGACCCCCTATCAGATATGGTTCGGTAGAAATCCAAGTCTTAAGCATTTAAAGATTTGGGTTGTCCTGCATACGTTAGAATTACGCAGCGGGATAAACTAACACCTAGAGGGTATAAATATAGGTTCGTTGGATATCCTGATAATTCCATGGGATATCAATTCTACAATTCCGAACAACGAAATGTATTTGTTGTTCGCTTTGCAACTTTTCTTGAAAACCAATTTTTGAGAGAAAGTGGGAATTGTAGATATATTAAACTTGATGAGTTTGATCCCAACATTAATGAACCTGAGATGGAACCAAAGATCCAACTAGCTGAAGGATCTACAACACAGGTTCTACGTAAGTCGAATAGAATATCAAGGCCTCCTGAGAGATTGTTTTTAACATCTGATGTGAGCCTTGATGTTCTCCTCTTGGAGGAAACAGATCTGACTACGTATAAGGAAGCGATATTGGATATCGATTCGGGAAAATGCAAGAAGCCATGAAATCTGAAATGGATTCAATGCATGCCAATCAAGTCTAGGACTTAGTTGAACTTCCTGAAGAGTTAAACCTATTGGTTGTAAATGGGTTTACAAAAGGAAGCGAGGGCCCGATGGAAAGGTGGAAACCTTTAAGGCCCGACTGGTAGCGAAAGGTTACACTCAACGTCCTGGGATTGACTATGAGGAAACATTTTCACCAGTAGCCATGCTAAAATCCATTAGGATTCTTTTAGCCATTGCTGCATATCACGACTATGAGATATGGTAGATGGATGTGAAAACTGCTTTCCTAAATGGATTCCTTGAGGAGGATATCTATATGGAACAACCAGAGGGTTTCGTATCCAGTGAGACTTCAAACTTGGTTTGTAAGCTCCAAAAGTCTATTTATGGACTTAAACATACATCCCGAAGATGGAATCGTCGTTTTGATGAGATAATTAGATTATCTGGATTCATAAAAAATGATGAAGAACCATGTGTTTATAAGAAAGTTGGTGGGAGCATGATAGTTTTCTTAGTCTTGTATGTAGACGACATCCTTATCATAGGAAATGATATAGGGATGATTCAAAGTATGAAAGCCTACCTTTGCAAGAACTTCTCCATGAAAGATATGGGTGAAGCTTCCTATATACTATGTATAAGGCTCTAGCGAGATAGAGTTAGGAAACTTATAGGGTTGTCACAATCGACGTACATAGACAAGATGTTAGTAAAGTACAGTTTTACCAACTGTCAGGTAGCAAATGTACCTTTCCGATACGGCATACATCTTTCGAAGAAAATGGCACCTTAAACTGAGGAAGAGAGAGTTAGGATGTCTAACTTGCCATATGCTTCTTATATTGGAAGCATAATGTATGTTATGTTATGTACTAGACCTGACATCAGTTTTGGCGTCAGTGTGACCAGCCGATATCAATCTGATCAAGGTAATGATCATTGGACAGCCGTGAAACATATCCTAAAATATCTTAAAGGCACAAGGATAAGTTTTTGATATATGGAGAAGATGAGCTACAATTTAAGGGTTATACAGACTTCGACTTCCAGGGAGATCCAGATGACAGAAAATCTACATCAGGATACATATTTACCCTTAACGGTGGTGCAATTAGTTGGCGTTGTTCAAAATAAGGCTCAACAGCTGATTCCACCACTGTGGCAGAATTTATAGCGGCTTCAGAAGCTGCTAAAGAAGCTGTTTGGATTATAAATTTTATCACAGAACTTGGCATTGTGCCTAGTATTGCGGATTCGATCCCATTGTACTGTGATAATAACGGAGCCATCGCGCAGGCTAAGGGGCCGAGGGCGCATTCCAATTCTAAACACGTGGAAAAGAAACATCGCATAATTAGAGAGATAATTGAACGGAAGGACATAGTGGTCTTGAAGGTTCAAGGACAAGATAACATTGCAGACCCGCTTACAAAGGCCTTACCTCCTAAGTTATTCGATAAACATATGGAGGAGATGGGACTACGGTACTATCCAGATTGGCACTAAGCAAGTGGGAGTTCGATGGAGTTGGTGCTTGGAGTGCCAATCCGATTTGTATATTTTATTATTTATTAATAAAATAACTACATTTTTTATTTCATACCTCATTAATGGTATTGTTATTATGCTTATTAGATTTATGTATAGATATGTTAAGAATGACATCGACCTTATAATAGTTTTAACACTAGGTGTAAACTATTCTTAAAGTAAATATTCATAGTCATTGGTTTTGGAATACTATCGAATTCCTATAACCTAGAAGATTAGCACATGTCGTATATTGGAATTGGAATTCCAATGGTTTGACGCGATGTACCATGAGTTTTGGAAACTCGTATAGAGATGTGGATATTCGTTGGAGCGAATACTAAATGACTCACAGGTGATTCCTAATAGTTGGAAGTACACACCACCGTCAATAGGAATCTCCTCGAGTCGAGTAGCATATGTAATTCTTTGACTATAAGATAGCATTGATTTTGTGTGAGATCCTCCACACTTAGATGCCATGTATGTCAGAAATCTTTCATGGTCTGGCCTCTAGATGTTCTTTGGGTGTGGACCGATGCACTCAGTAATCAAGTGCGAAGCAAGATAGGATTCGTCGGCCCGTATGTGTACCATAAGGGCTTTAGGTATCCATGTTAGTAAAGTCACGATTCTTAAATCTTTGGCCAAAGTCGATCACCTAGGGTGGATCGCATCAGTTATGAAGAATCATGGACATGTCGACATGAGATGTGCGTCTCGGAAACTTGACGGTATATTCTATGTTTCCTAAGCACAACTCGGATAGCCTACGACTGAGGGATTGTTAAACATATGTGATGACCTCGACTTGTATAGTTCAGAAAGGTCGTTCGTGTTTTTCGCGAATTCAGAGGTGGCCGAATTGCGTACATATTAGCTAGGCATATATGACGAACATGTCTGAACTTAGAGAGTCCCAATATGAAGTGTACTCGTTGAGCACTTGGGTAGCCAATTATTTTTGATAAAAGATAATATTTGATATTATAATTATCAACTAAGATAATCAAGTGTTATTGGATAACATTGATTATTTACTTTGACCTAATTGGATTAATTCAATAATTTCACAAGGGCTTAATTGTAAAATCATAATTATCTCTACCATTTGAGGATATTATGGTAATTGTAAGTATGTAATAATAGGTGGTTTTGGCTTGATTTAATTGGATTAAATCAAGGTGGCAAACATTTACACTTGTAGTTTCATTAATTCTCTTAATTTAGCATATTTGTGAAATAATAATTAAATTTATGTTTTATATATTTTTAATATGATTTTTATTTATTGTGTAGGCAAAATATTACTTTGGAAGCTCAATAGGAAATAATGAATATGAAATATGAATTCAAGACCTAGAAAATTCAAAAGAGCGTGACAGCTATATTCAAATCGGACTTGGAAATAATCCATTGTGTTTATGTTGACAACAAAATAAGCTTATAATGTATTTAGCCATATATACATTTTATTATTATTGTAATATATATATATTGGAGGTCCCACCAAGATTATATATATAATATATTATTACATTAATATATATAATATATTTTGCTTTTTCAAAAGTCAAAAGCAATTTACTTTTTTTTTTTCAAAGGGAAATGCTAACGAGTGCCCTAAGGGCACTCATTAAGGATCATTTTAAGGAAAAAATTTCATGGGAAAAAGGAAAAAATACTTAATGTTTTGACAATTTTTTGTATTTCTCATAAAAGTGATGTCAAAACTTTCCTAAAATGAATCTTTAATGAGTGTCATTATGACACTCGTTAGCATGACCCTTTTCAAAAACAAACGTTTGCTTTTGAAAAAAACAAATGTTTGTTTTGGAATTTGGTGCCGAGGTCTCCTGTAAAATGAGGTGCTCGACACCTCAGTTGAGGAGGGGAGAAGATGGAGAGCTCCCCTCCAATATTGGTGTTATTTCATTTTCCCCTTTCGGGAGATTTGGGTAAGTTTTTGTGTGTTTGATTTTATTTTATTTCTTTGTAATTTCTTTTTCTCTTATTAGTAAAATCATGTGTGTTTTTATTTATATCTTATTTTGTAAATTTATATCATGTTAGGATAAAGGGTGAAGCTTTTGGTATGAAAATATATGTGATTTTAATTTATATTATATTTTATAAATTGTGATAATTTTCCAAATAAAATTCATACTCTTTCTAGTTTATTGAGAACTCTTGACTATGTGTAGACAGTCACCGATTGACACATATAATACTTGAATCCCATAAATGAGAGAGAGTGGACTATCAAAAATCAGTATTAATTATTGACAAATTTTGCTACCGCCTAAATGACTGGTTTTATATATTTGGCATAATTGAGTATCTAATTGGATTTGTTATAGACTAATGATACCACCGCCTTTATGAATGATTTTATATGTTTTGACATATCTAGTACTTTGGCAGGACTAATTATCAACATGATTGAAATAATTAATACTTGATAATTATGAAATAAATTGATTGGGAAATAATTAAATTTATATTTTATAAAAAGTAAAAATTATTTTATATTTGAAATATCAATAGTGGATCATCTAACCCTAGTATTTTATTTTATTGTTTTTATTTATTAGTTGAATTATTATTTTATCCTATTAAATCTATTCCTTGTGGATCGACCCCAGACTTACCGGGTTATTTTATTACTTCGACACTCTTATACTGGGAGTAAAGAACCACTTTTTGAGCTTGTCAGACTCCCATCACTTCTCGAAGTAGACTGGCGCGTGCATCGCTTCCATTACTTGCTCTACTGCGTTGGCACTAGCGGGCCTATGAGCGAGCCATGACTGGGTGTACGGAAGAGAGAGCCATGTTTGGTGGGTTGTTGACAAATTCTGTAACAAAATATGTTTAATAGAGTTGTAATGGGTCTTGAAGAATTGATGCTGATTGATCAGAATTTGGAAGAAATTGAATGAAGATTTCAGAGCTCATCGTTAGTGTCACATGTGATATGACGTTTGAATGAAAGCTTCCAGAGGCTATACGTTCGAAGCACGTTTAACATTTCGTTCGAACTAAACTGACTAGAGGCTCCGCGTTCGAGTTGCGTTTGACATAGCTTGCGAATGATTTTGCCGAAACATTCGCATTCGTCACGCGTTCTCGTGTTGTTCGAACGCCCGCGCATGATTTGGTTATCTTAGACACATTTTTTAAGTCTGTCTTGGACAAGGAAAACCCTACCTATAAAAAGAGACACATAGCCATTTTACCTGGGTTGGAAACACATTATTTAAAGCCCTAATATCTTTTGTTTTCTCTCTCTTGTGAAATCACCTTGAAGATTTAATTTATTCCATTGTCTTATTTCTTTTGGTGGGATTATTTTTTGATAAACCATCAACACAAAACACAACCCTTACCCAATACCCTAATCCTTCAGAGTTCTGAGGAGGTGATTGGTAGTCGGAGTTCTGGCATTCCGAGTTCTCATATTGGATTCACTCAGAGACTTCAGAGGTTCTGAAGAAGGTTGTTTAGTATAGGCTCGATGAGTTTTTCGGGTTATTACAATATACATGTATTTGAGTCGGTAAAGTTATTGTCATAGGTCTTATACAATCACCGTAAGTTTTCTCTATTATAGTGGATTTGGATGGTAGCCTATACCTAGAGTGAGGATTTGGATGGTAGCCTATACCTAGAGTGATTTTTTTACTCTGCAAAAGTTTTCCACTCGATCAACAAAATCTCTGATTTGATATATTTTTTTTGTTTTATATCTTTTTAGAATTAAAGGTGTTTGATTGAAATCGTACCATAATAACTCTACATTTGACGTGTCTTAGATAGAGTACGATTGAATAATTCCGCATAGGGCATCACCTTACAACCAAACGAATTTTCAGGATTATTTATTAATCAGCTGATATGGGGAAAATTGGAGAAAGTTGAGGTTAAAAAGATATTGTCGATGAACTTTTAATAAACGTCTAGAGATGGCCAATCTTGGATTTTGATTCAATCAGAAAAACCATCCCAAATTTTTTATCGTTTTTAAATTTTGATGAAAAATCATCTTAAATTTGGAACCAAATGATTCCAAATTAAGATTTTTTAAACAAAAAAAATCAAATTCAGGATAAAAATCCGTCACCGACCAGCCTGTCCAACACAACATTCATTAAACTTTACCCAACCAATTTTGTAACAACTTCCAATCAACATGAATAACGCAGTGAAGCAACAACCAATTACCAAATGATTCAGAATAGCACTCATATATTGATTTGGGTAGCATTAACAAAAAATTCTCCAAGGTCAAGTCAAGGTTTCAATTTCAGAACGGAATGAAACATATATATTCCAACAACATAAACTTGCTTCAATCAAGATGAATAATTTCTATAACAAAAGCTAAAACATTCTTTTACATGGTCAAAAAAAGGTAGTCTGAATCCTAAAACACCAAGTCAATAATCAATAAACAAGCAAATACACCAAACCCTATTGTGTTCCTTCTTCATAGATATTCAGCTTCAAAACCTACATTGGCGTTAATTCCCAGCGTGCCTCCTATGCGTAAAACCATCAAATTAAAGTCTTCCGAAAGAATCAATATGAAGTATCCCTTTTAATGGGTTGAAGGAGCATCTGTGTTGCCCAGTCCCATCTTTTGACCCAACAGTGCAAGCTGCTCAACAAACTCAACTCCTGTGAGAATTTCCGTCATTACATATATAACATGCTTTAAAGGCAGCTGACGCTTCGCAAGCTCTTGCAAGATGCCATATTCCATGTAGTTACCACCACCAATCATGAACACAATAGCTTCTTTAAATGATCCCTTCAGATGGCTGGTACCAGAGCTTGACTTGGGAGCACGAGGATCAAACATGAGATATGAGTCAATTTCTGGATTTGGCTTCCCCTCCACCAAAGCTTCCACTGTTTTTGTCAGTGCCAATTGCCTGTCATTAGATAATAAGTTCTTCACACCCGCTGTCACAGCACTGATTGACTGCCCATATAGTTTCTCAGCCCAATCGACTATGTTACTTCTACTTGCAGCATTTGCTGATGCCAATGAGACATTCAATGACTTGATCTTCCTCACATACTGAAATGCACAAGTATCAACCTCAGATTCCCTCAGCGCTGCATCCACTGCTTCCACTTCTGATTGATTAATGGTTTCTGAAGAAATCAGATAAATAATTGCAAACCACAATTTGTCCATCCTACTGCCATTTCCTTTAAGCATGGCCATCAGTTCACTTCGATCAATGCCTCCTCTGATCATCATGTCATTTTCCTTTTTTGCATAGGAATCGAGAGATCTTTCCTTTATCTCCCCCAATAAAACAGTTGCAATGTTTGTGTGCTTATCAATCACCTGCTTCCTCTCAGTCAATTCGGGGCAGTGAGTTCACGGCATTCATCAGATGCTTTGTATTTCCAATTAGATCTGTCCCATCGAACTCAGCCCCATCATTTCCTCCTGTTCTTTTATTCACGTCGTCAACATCCTTCTTATACTTATTCAATTGTGTTTCAATCTCCAATGCAACTTCAGGAAATTCCAACCACCCATTTGCCAACCAGAACGGGTCTGTACTATCCAACTCATATGACTACATAGTTCATACCACCATTTTCCCCCTGCACACTCAACCTATTAAGCTTCAATCCAAGCACATCATGAACAAGTGGCCGATACCTAAAATCATGTTGTATCCCAACTGAAAGCTCAAAATTCCTATCGAAAATACACAAAATCGGACGCTGAAATGAGCTTGCAAAATTTCCACCTTCCGAAAACAAATTGTTCTTAGACAACAAATGATCCCTCATCTTCTGATCCAGCCCTGAAGCAACCATCTCTGCTGGCCCACCACGAGGACACCTTATAATCGGCACCACACCAAGAGTAGCCAATACACAAAACAACCCACCAACAATCCTCTCAATTATCTCCTCAATCTCTCTATCCCCAGCCTTTGGATCATTCAACTGGACATAACTACTCTTCTGTGCCAACGAAAACAAATTATCCTCTAAAGTCACAAACTCCAAATACTGATCATGAACCTTCGAAATCCTCTGAATCGAATCCGAATTCAACGTTGACGAAAAGTTCAAGAGAAAACTATCATAAAGCAAAGCAGAAGCATCGGATATGATTCTTTGTACATTCTGTTGGTTTGCTTGAACAAAATACACAGCAGGCACATCATGAACAGGTTTATGATCTTTATCAATGAGGAAATAAAGGGTCACCCCGTGTTTTCGAAGATCCTTAACATGGATCAAAGGTGACAAAATATTCTGGCAAAATCTATCATAGATCAAGATCTTATAAACCTCATCATTTGCAGTCCCAGTCGCATTCACGGGTTGGTTTAGATTTAGCATTCGGGTTATACATTCTGTTAGCAATAGCATAAGAATCAAAGCTTATTCGACAAGTTTAGTAAGTAAAACTGCGCTCACAGAAAGACTCCCAACGATATTCAAAATACGTGCCATGATGACGTTAACACGAGCTAATCACGTGCAAGTGAAAAACACATGAATGGAAATCCTTCGGAGTGATATCACTCTAGAGAAAACCTACTTCAGAGAAATCTATTTTGAAAAGAGCTCACTTTGAAGATAGTACACTTTGAAGTGAATAGATTTCGGAATAAGGTACAAAACCCAAAATTATTGTTTGCTTATTCACCTTCCAATTGAATCGCCTCTGTCTATAAATTACACACAGAAGCTAACATAATTAATTAACCAACTTGAAAATCCGCTGCCATCCTTTATCCCTAAAACTAAAGGTTGAATTTATCAATAATGAATTTTTGTGTGTGGAAACTACAATACAATACACAAAGCAATGGATACTGGTTTAGAATCAGAGTCAGTACACAACTAAACCTTGATCAGGTTTCTGGGTCGAAAGACAATAAGTTATAAATCTCCTAAATTTTACTTCAACATATAAATGGTTTTCAACATACCCTTTATTTCACTTGGCTTTGTTATAAGCTAAGTCGGTTTATGGAATCTATTACAAATCTCTGATTAGTTACAAATTATAACTTTTTAACAACTAACAACTCCAAATTAACTTCCTTTCCTAACAACTTTTGGCGCCAAATTACAAATTCAAAATTACATCAATTAAGTATCTAGTAAGCCAGGTTTTGAAGGGATTCTCTGAGGTCTTCTGTTTTGTTGGTTACTGTGTACTAACTGCAGCTGTTGAGTTATATCATTACCTAGTCCTGGAGGTCAATATCTCGAAATATTCATTGAAAGCAGCAAAGTCTTCCCAGGTGTTACCACTGAACTAGAATCTAAGGAACTCTAAGCTGACCATGTAGAACAACAACATGTTGACCTACTACTACTAAAGGTTTCAAGCAGAAATCCTTAGCATCCAAAGGTAGTTGTAATGTTTATAAAAAATTCTCTGGTCCACCCTGATGTAATGTAATATTTGAAAATATACAAATGATGTCAAGTTTGGATCTAATGCCGCTCCCACACGATCGCATTCCCATAAGGGTTTGTTTAGTATATTTTTGAACATTTCATTATATAATTAGGGTGGATCGGAAAATACTTTTCATAACTTTGGATGGAAAAATATAATTTGCACATTTTTATTTTTTGTCTTTTATGCTGTTAAAATGGTCATTTTACGTTCAAATTGAGTATGAGGATATATTGCTCTTTTCGCGTAAAAATCTTAACATAATTACTTTTTGTTATCGTTTGAAGGAGGTGGTATATCATGTGCCGGATGTATATGACATCTCTTTCACAGCAGGCGGGCCCCATAACTGTATGGGGCCCGCCTGCTGTAAGAGAGATGTCATATACACCCGGTACATAATATAATTTTCGCGTTTGAAGGCCCAAAAAGGGTATGAGATCAATTATCTTCAAGAATTATAGGTTGTTGATAGATTTTTCTAGAATGTGATTGAGTTTTTTATGCTACTTGGCCCAAATAAGCTACCGCTCCTCATTTTCTTGATGATGATTCCTCGTCAGTATGATTGAGTGTGCTATAAGCAAGCACTCTGACATCCAAGTCAGTTTTTTCCTTTGTAAAAATGAATGAAAATGGTAATTAATCTGTTTTCCACAAATTTCTTTCTATCTTTTCAATGATTTTCATCCTTTCATTCTTATTCTCCTGTTTATCTTGTATTTACACATTTTGTACCTCAAGTGATTTTACTACTAATCGTGTATTGACACGTTCATGTTTTGTTGTTTTAGTACTTCTATGCATGTTTGACATGTGTCGCTGATTATGTTTGTATTTTAACTTAAGTGGTTATTTTATTAATCTCATTTGTTATTTATTATGGTTGCATATTAAGTCAAGTGGAAAAATTACCAGTTACAATTTATTTATTTATTATTATTTTTTATGGTAGGTAAAGGTTTTAATGTCCACACTCATAAAGTGATATTTTACTCTCAAATGTAAGAGTGTCAAAGTAATAAAATAATCTGGTGTGTTCGGAGTCGATAAACAAAAAATAAATTTTAAAAAATAAAATAATAATGCAAATAATAAAATAAAAGATTAAATTAAATGAAGTGATGAAGCAATTAAACCAGATATTGCAATAATAAAAAAATACTCAGACTATGAGATCCACTTTTGATATTTCAAATATAGAAAAATCTTACTTTTTATAACACATAAATTGTCATTATTTTTGAATTAATTTATTTCATGATCATATATTCAATTATGTTAAGACATATAAATCCGTCCATATAAGCGAGAAATAAGTTGTCTATAATTACTCCAGATTTAAGTAAACCACTCGCTCGTATATTATGAGGTTGAAGTGTTATTTGTGATAGTAATATGGTTTCACCATGACGAGCCTAAGGATTGTCTACAGAGAGTCAAAGACTCCCACATAAATAAGAGGGGTACGAATATTAATTTAAAAATAACACAGTTAATATTTATAACATAAGTAAAAATTACCTATATTTTTATACCAAAAGCTTCACCCTTTAACCCCAGCTGGATGTAGTTTAGATACTCATGATGTAAAGTGAGAAGAAATTACAACAAAGACTTAAAAAATGAAATACATAAGGCTGACACTTGTAACATCTCGCCAAAGGCAAGGCGTTACTGGCAAGAGATAAAAATACCCGACTATCTGAGCCTCAAAACTAACGAAAAACGATCATGATGCGCCCTAAAAATGGGCAACCCGAATCGCAGTCCAGCAACAAAACGACCTATCAAAACATCAAATAAGCATAAATGACATTCGTTCCAACTCAAAACAAAACAAATCACATCATCAATATTCAGGGCTCCGTGCCCAAATCAAAGCATACAAACCAATACTTTAACTATATATAAATCACAACGTGCATTGCACGATCCAAAACATAAATAATAGGTACATACTTCTAAATAGAAATACATTCTCATGACTCTAGAGTAAGTTTTTACAACTTCGACGATCCCTCGTCTGAAGCATGAGTATCCAAAGTTTGATGGTTGACCGATCTGGTTGCCAACCTGCTAAACTAGCAAACTGATTTAATGTGAGCTGGAAACTCAATAAGTAACCATTCTTGTACAATGCATAACAAAAGTATACAAGTCAAACATAATATAACCTTTATTTACTAAACATATATGACCTATCATATTGTTACGAAATTCAGAACCTGTATGAGAGCAAATTTTCTTAAATCTATTTTCTCATAATCCTTCAAAATTTCATTTATCCTTTACTAACTGGCCATACGAAACAATACCCAAAGACTTATTGGTGGTTTCACATATGCGAAATTATCCCAATTAGAAAGTATTTTTATACTCTATCGGTCATATATCAGAACCATATCATACTTACATATGCCTTTATAATCTTCAGAAACATCTCTTAACTCTTAGGTCTATCACTTAATAATTCTATACGTCCGATTTTATAACCTTTATATATATATATATATATATTCACCCACATTTGCAAACACTTACAAACTAGAGCTTAGATACATAATTTCATGCTTGTACAGTTTCAAAAAAACTTAATTTATATTGATCCTCTGATCTTTCACTTACCAATCATATATACCTGAAAACGTTTACACACTAATACATTCATATACATATCCAAACAGATATAATATCGTATAATCGACAATAGCAATATAGTGTCCCACGAAATGCTCAAGAGAACATGACTAAACCATAATAAACCTACATATGTATTGACTTATGCATTTCAATTCTTCAATAAATGACGATACAAATATACACACAACGAACACGACTCTTGCGCAAGCAAATTACCCAATTCAGAATGAGACAAACAATCACAATCAATCCATTCATCTACTCTTTTCAAACGTAGGTTCTAAAAAAATATTCATATGCATTATCAAACAGAGAACATAAAATATCCACTTTTAAAATCATTTTGTAAACTCATTATAAAATTATTTTATTGTAAACAAATCATTTTCGAAAATCATATTTTTGGTAAAATCCTTATCTTGCTTCTAAGACCAACTTAACTAGAGGAAAATAACAAACGTCCAATGTCTTAATCGCGTGCCTAGATTGAACAATGAACGAATCAAGCTCATGTTGATAGATGGTAGCAGGTCAATCCATTACAGTTGGACAGAATCCTAAACAAGCGTCACGGCGAATTCAAAAACCATAAAAATATAGATCAAACGCCATAGCGAAAACGTATCATATCGTAGCATAAATGAAATCAAATGTATCTTATTTTTAAAACGTAATTATTCTGAAATCAATCTTTCCCCAAAACACAAGTATTTCTTAATCAACGATAATCCTTTGAGAACGTGAGCGAATATCGAAGCATATCATTCAAAATAATTCTCTTGTAAACAAACTTTTCAAAAACACTTATTCAAGCATCCAATATATGAGTCATGTGCACTGATAGGACAGTGTACGAACACGACATATTGACAGAGTAGTGGGCCTGCCATTTTCTGATGGTCAGAACCCCATAACAAGCGCCCCGATGGAAACGTAATCATAAGTCATAAATTATGAAAAAAAAAGTCAAGCATCGGGATTGAAAATATCATCAAGCGCCTCAACGGAAACATATTTATAATCATAAAACATGAAAACATGATCAGGCGTCGAGGTATTAAAAAGCGTCTCGGTGAAAAAATTATGATAGTTCATAAAACATTAAAACATATAACAAGCACCGAGACAGAAAAACATATCTTTATCGTTAACTTATCAAAACAAGTTTTCCCAAGTCTTTGCTTATTAAAAACCTTAAACCATAAATGTCATCAAAACATCAATCAAAAGTATCCTAAGAGCATAAAATAAAAGTATCATAAAAGCATTAAAACAGAAGCATACATTCACATGTCAAGTACATCACCAAAACACATATTTATCCATCATCGATTAACAAGAAGCCCACAGGTCGGGCACATCACACAGCACATTTCAATGCTATCAAGCATTATTATAAGACTCGTACATTGAAATATAATATTGCCACATCACACACATATCCATGACATACTTCTTTTTTTTTTGTATGTGTATACGGTTAGGCTCCAGTGCCACACCTAACAATCCATATAAAGTCCACATGAACCTTACCTGAGTCTGACTATATATCTAATATATATATTATATATATATATATTATATATATATATATATATATCCATAACCTAAGATTTATGCACAGTTGTACCAAACCACCCAAACCCGTGGTGGTTCCATTTCTTTATAGATACATGTACTTATACACACATATATTTACAACATCTTTCCTACGAATAAACAACAATCAATGAGTTGGTATGCATAGCATGGAATACATCTCTGGTCTCGCTATCACTCATGATCCTAGTCAAATCTGTCAAAATAAACGGCGAATACGATTAGAATTGATATTACGCGGAATTTCCGACTCAATAATAACAAACTTCCGGATCATCTCAGAATAATAAAATCAAGTCTAATTTCAATGATTTCAATTTCATTACTACCAAAATGTTTAACTTTACAAATCTATCAAATCATATGCACTTTTCGACTAAAAATCTGAAAATCCTTCGAAAAATCCAAAATTATTACAAACATATTCATAACCTTTCGAATCTATCCTATTCCTCCCAAAATCAGTCAACACACCTAATATATTATAATATATCATTCCAAGAATATCAGATAATTAAATCTTCAATTATGTTTTTTGGAAAATCTTCCGTAAAAACTTTCGATAACGCTATGGAATAATCCTGGACCCTCCGAAAATTTCTGGATTCATCTAAACATTATCATAGTATCATCATTAACTCATATCTATCATTACATTCATCAAACCACAGGCACGCGCGAAATTTGATTTTACTGAAATCTAGTTAATATTATCGGATCGATCCAATTCATTATGATTACACCCGAATTCTACCAATAGCATAAATTTGATATATTCTAACTTATCTAATATAACACAAGTCAATAAATTACTCTACGGCACTAGTGGAAATATCCGAATACATAAAACTAAACTTTAAAACATCAAATTTCACCGGAATGTCTTACCAAAATTCGAGAGTACTGTAGTAGAATCCCTACCCCCCCCCCCCCCACGAACATGTAGGAATCTATGGAATTTGAATCAGTGATGTGATTTGAAAAAGAGCTTCACTATTCATATTTTCCTCATGCCTTGATTTTCGTGAAACCGAGCGCCGTTCATCAAAACCGATTCCACAGTCTTGAGTACTCTCCGAGGGCTTTGATTTGACTACTGGCTCGACACGTGGATTGAAATGATGAGCTGGGATCGAGACTTGGACTCAAGCTTATTTTCCTCTCTCCACCCAGTTACTGGCGTTTAGAGGTTGTCGTTGGCCACCATTGATTTGGGGGTGTTCCGGCGTCCCCGTTGTCGGCGTCCTCGCAGGCGGTGGCTAGCTGGCCGCAGATGCAAGCAACGTGAAAAATGTGATAGGGGGTCCTGTGTGGGGCTGAATGGGTTTAGCTTTCCTTTGAAATTTATGAAAACTTGGGTTTATATAGGAAATTTTTGGAAAATTACAAAATCAAAACTTCCCCAAATAAAAGTATCCCGAAAATATACGTAACGGACTTTTTGAATTACGCGATTACCAAAGCATCAAAAGACCACTTCAAAATATTACGACTTAAATTTTTCAACACTCAAACTCGTAAACTCCAATAACATTCCATTCTAAAATCTAAACTTCAGTTCGAAAGCCTTCCAGAATTGTTCCGAAAACTCGGATGTTACAACACTCTCTTCAGAAATTCTATGTAAGAACAATTGAAGAAGCATGCTTGAGAATATGTTGAACACCTCTATTTATAGGTGAATGATGCTAACCATTCTTTCCAAATTTCAAAGGTTAGGCAACATAATTATAAATTTTGACAAGTTAGGCTAATTAGGTTTCCTAGTTTTGACATCTTTTTTTATACATCTTTTTTTTTATTAAAAATAAAAATGTGTGGTCACATCCATTATAAGCTCATTTAGTAGCCAATCGAAACGCAGTAGTAAATGTTTCTAAGTCTGATTCAAACCCGGTACTCTTTAATATTTCTGATCTTTGGAATCTATATATCGCGTCTACTTTCAAATTGAGCATCAAAAATGGTATTTCACCTACACAATAAATGAAAATCCAATAAAAATAGATAAAATATAAATTTAATTATTATTTTACAAATGTACTAAGTTAATAGGATTAATGAAACTACAAGTGTAAATGATTAATTTTATTTTTATTAAATTTATACTTTTTAGTGCTCATCACACCTCCAATCAACTTATGTTAGTCATTAGTAATTTAATAAAAAAACATACGGTTTCTTATCCAAGTTAATAATTATTTTTTTTTTTTTCTAAATTATCAAATAAGTAAACTGCAAGAGCGAAGTGAGGTTTACCGCTATACCTATGATGCTGGTGACCTCGACATTGTTAGGATTGCAATCTGTAGAGAGTACGGATATCCCACCGGGGACTGACTAGAGAATGATGGAGTTACCACCCAGTATAAGACACTGTGAATGATTTAAGGCAGCACTACACCCCTCGCAAAGTCCGACCTTAAACCCATTTGGTTCGGAATGGTCTCTTACTGATGTTAGTGTAATACTTAGGTTTCTTAGATGTATCACCGTATCTTATAATGCAAAATCATGCAAGAGCGATTTAAAGCATATTAAAGCACAACCAATTAATAATAAAAAAGAACAATAAGAAAACAAAACTAATAAATGTAAGCATCCAAAAATAGAAAAATTCTAAATAATCAAAACATAATATATATCTCACCGACCTAGCTTTGGAGAAGCCTGGCCAAATATATATAAATCAGAAAGTCAGAAAATACATACATAACTAATAGTAATAATAAAGAAGTAATGACAAAGTTGTAATAAAAAGACTGTAAAGCAGAACAACACGAATAAAACAATAAGTAAACAGGTATGTGTCTCGTCGACCTGTCTGCAAAGAATTTTGGCCGGACATTCTTTGTGTGATGGATGTCTGATCGGACTTAACACAAGTTTGGCCGGATATTATTTGTGAAATAGAAACATAAACAATGCAGTATGACGCAAGTAGTAATAATAAAATAAAATTAAAATGATTATAAAGCTGAGCAACATGAATAAAATAATAAGTAAACTAGAATAAGTACATGCCTCACCTGCTTGGCTTTGGGGAAGCCCGATCAGATATTGTTTCACATCAGGGATGTCCCGTCGGATAGACTATAAGTCTGACCGAAAATTCCTTGTGAACTAGACAGATAACAAACAAAAAAGCATGCATTGCTACAATAACAGGCTAGAAATAAAATAATCGGCCTTTCATATAATTATTTATCAGTGGTACATAGAGTTGTATCTCGAGTACAAACCATACTGCCATCCATTCAGAATCAGTTATGGAATTTAGGCCAGAGTTTTCATCCTATATACCAAAGGAAAATAATAATAATTGGATCCGGCCGGATATATTTCACATTAGGAATATCCAGCCAGACATAACATAGGTCTGGCAAAATATCTCTCATGGATCAGTCAGGTAAAAAATAGAAACATGTATACTAAAACAAACTGTACATAACAAGATAATAATAAAAGCGAATGTAGAAAATAGGGAAAATAACAGTAAAAATGGTAAAAACATTACTAACTAAAGAAAACAGTGATACGGCCGAAATTTGCATCACTTGGTCAGATATTTTTATGAAAATTTTATGTCCATCCGACATATATCAAATCCAGCCAAAGATATAGTGTCATAACAGTAGTGTAAATACGTAGAAAATAAAGGTTGGGGGCCTCATGTCGTACCTTTTAAGTTTAGCTGTATTAGAAAGCACTTTCAAAAACTTGGATGATCACCGGGTTATTTTTCGGAAAGGGGGGAACTTCAATGGACTTGTGGAATTTCCTTATTGTTTGTATCTCTCAAGTTATCTTTCAGATTTCAGGATTCAAAGTTTTTTTTACTAATAATTACAACCTCATTATAGTGCCCAAATTGTGACTGCAAATAGAAGGGGAAATCAAATCCCATCCATGTCTTCAGTGATTGTCAATCTATAGCATCAGCTACAACTCGATCTATGTTCGGTAGATGTTTATTTTGAGACATACATTCGGCCAGACATCAATTAGATCCATAATTTCAGTAATTGAAAATCTGCATGCTCTCTGATGCTTGATACTTGGCCGGTCAAATATTTATTTCAAAATATGTATGGACAAATATTAATCAGATCATGTGATTTAAGTTATTTTCAACTGTACGCTTACTGGCAAATGTCATATGTCCGGCCAGAGAAAATGTTGGCCGGACATAGGTGACGTCTGGCCGAGAGATGGCTATTTTTCCTGAATTCTCTAGAGTTCCATTCCCTTCCAATATTTAACCTTGTAACTTTCCAAACTTTCAGACGGTACCTCCCAAAAGAGACTCATCATTAGGTTATTTGTAAAAATGCAATGTCTACAATCGTCCCCACTTTTGTAGGCTTGTGCATTGTGTGACAATGACAAGTATATCAAAGTCATGCATGCATTTTTACTTACCTGGTTTGTCGAGCCCCGCCGGACCCACTTGGCTTTATCGTAGTCTGTTTATTGATTGATGGGCCCTCAAATACTCTGATGCTTCGATTGGTGGTGAGATGATTGATCCCGGTATGTAGATTGGTTAAATTTAATGGATCGGGGGTCCTCCGATACTTTGATCGATTTTGAGATGCTTTGATCTCGGATGTGGTGATTAATGAACCCTCAGTTCCCCTGATGTTTCGATCGGTTGTGAGATGTTTCGATCCCGACTATGATGGTTGATGGACCCTCAAGTCCCCGATGCTTCGATCCCGACTATAATAGTTGATGGACCCTTAGGTCCATCGATGATTCGATCTCGGCTGTGATGGTTGATGGACCCTCAGGTTCCCCGATGCTTCTATCAATTGTGAGATACTTTGATCCTGGCTGTGATGGTTGATGAACCCTCAGGTCCACCGATGCTTTGATTGGTTGTGAGATGCTTTGATCCCTAATGTGATGGTTGATGGACCTTCAAGTCCTCTGATGCTTCGATCAGTTGTGAGATGTTTCGATCTCGGCTGTGATGGTTGATAGACCCTCAGGTCCCCTGATGCTTTGATCGATTATGAGATGATGTGATCCTAATTGTGAGATGCTTTGATCTCTTGTCCCTATTCTTGAGGCTCTACTCCATTCCCGAAGCTATCTGTTATCCGTCCTCATTTCTGAGGCTCTACTCTATTCCCGGAACTGTCTAATGTTTGACCTTATTCCCAAGTGTAGGCATTGCATTTTTGCATATCATCCCGATGATGAGCCTCATACGGAGGCACTACCTTTTAGTCGTGGAAGTCGCGGAAAACGGTCGTCGGAAAGGGAAAGTCAAGAGTTGACTCATTTTGGAAATAATTCGCTAAGTTCGCTCGGAGTTCGCTTGTTGAATGTTCGTTTCAAAACGTCTCTTCAACCCGAAATCACCGTAAACCATTCTAAGCCCACCTAAACACCTAAACCCACATCCAAAGCCCATGAAACCAAAATAAATCAAACACCAAGCCCACCATCCATTAGGCCCACGTCCATGACACTAAAATTACCCCTCCTTACACTATTCAAACATGATTTACCCATCTACCATACTTACTTTAACCATTCCACCCCACTTTGACAAAATAATAAACAAATAACCATTCCCCCACCATACCCCACGCCCATACCATACAATTATCAAAACAATTCCCTCCCAAACACCAAACAACAAACAATAATTCACAAAGCCACCAATCACCACCCTCCCCCAAACACTAACAAACAAGAAACCCATGCAAACCATTCCCCCCACCCATGCCTCCTACAAAGCAATTCTTCCAAACAAAACACTAACAAACAAGAAACCCATGCAAACCATTCCCCCCACCCATGCCTCCTACAAAGCAATTCTTCCAAACAAAACACAAACTTGTAAAACATGCCCATACCACAAACCCATGCACCCATACTCCCACCATGCAATAACCACTCTCCCATTTGCCTATATAAACCATCATTTTTCACCTTGGAACCCCTAGCACACATTAAGAGCACATATCAAGTACACATTGGTCAAATACTTAGCATTTTGGAAGTCCAAAAATAGCCCTCACTTCCCTTACAAAATCACGCCTACTGCACCTCTTCACAGCCCTTCATCTTCACGCCTATTCTGCCCCTGAAGTGCGCCCATTGCAGCCCCCATCAAACACATCAATTAGCCTTCATTTTGCCTACAACTCACCCCCCCCAAACTGACTCCATTCCAGCCCCAAAGTGACGCCCAAACCAGCAGCAAAACAGCCCACAAGTGAGGCCACTGCAGCCCCCCAAAACAGTCCCATTTTACACCTCCAAGTAAGTCTCCATTTAGCCCCTGGAATTTACACCCAAATCACCCTAATTTTAGCCCCCAAACCAGTGCACAAACTGCCCTAAACACCCTCCAAAATTCGCCCAAAAACAGCAGCTCAAAACAGTCCCTAAAGTCATCAAAACAGTGAGCAAAAACTGCACTTGAAGATCCTTGAGCAAACCGAGCAAACGGCAGTCCAACGCCTCTCAAAAATCACCAAAATCGACCTTAATCCATTGCCAATCAGTGAGCCGAGTGTGGAGACTTGAATCGCAGCGAAACGAAGTGGAAACAGCGGACGAAACAGCAAAACAGTGAGTAAAAACGTCAAAACAGCGAACCAGAAAAGTTACCAAGTGATAGCCCTTCCGACGGCCGTATAACGCATTTCCGAGAGACGAAAAAAAGGTTAGACCTGAGGGCACCTATTACTAAATTTCTTCACATGAAATAATGACTTAGGAAGTTTATTTTATGGCATTTTTGCATGAATAATTAGTTTAGCATGTTGTTTAAATTTCTTCACATGAAATAATGATTTAGAAAAATGTGTTTTATGATGATTAGCATGAATAATTAATTTAGCATGTCATTTATTTTAGGTTATGTAAAATTAGTAACGTAGAAAAGCATGTAACTTACTTTTTCGTCTCGTGAGAATTATGAATTAGTGTGTGATGTAATTTCGGGTGAATGGAATGTGTGTTCTTTCTTGTGGTATATTGGATGGAAACCCGGACATAAATTCCATAGCCGAATCCGAATGGACGGTATTATGGTTTGCACTCGGGATACAATGTCCCGTACCACTTGAAGGATTCACATATTTCATTTCATCCAAACTTGTATTTGAGCATGATTAGGCTATTAGAATGTTGTTTTATTTTTAGCATGACTTAGTTATTTACCTTTCGTATTAGGAATTTAAGTTATGTTATGTTTAGATCATTGGTTATTTGACATGTTTGATGTGTGATATCATGTGTTTGCTGTTATGAAAGTTTACTTTTGAAGCATCCAAATCTAGATTTAGACTTTATAAGAATTTAGACTACTTTGACCAACATGTATGTTGAGTAGACTTGGTTAATATTGCACAAATCCATTCATTACAAACGACATAAGTAAGGGACCATTCCGAACCCAACGGTTTGAGGTCTTCCCTTGCGAGGGGTGAGTGCGGCCTTAAATCATTTTCCCGGTTCACACCGGGTGGCGACTCCTTTATTCTCCGGTTTAGTCCCCTGTGGGCTACTCCGTACTCCCAACCGGGCCGCGAGCCCGGAACAACGTCGTCCAGTTTCTGTGCCTACACCAGGGCTATACTTCATTCCTAGAGTTGTCTAATGTTCGTCCTCATTTCCGATGATCTACATCATTCCCGAAGCTTTCTGTGTTCATCCTCAATCCCGAGGCTCTACTCCATTTCCCGAGCTGTCTGATGTTCGTACTTATTCCCGAGGCTCTACTTCATTCTCGCAGTTGTCTGTTGTTCGTCCTCATTCTAGAGGCTCTCCCAACTTTTTAAAACACCGTATCTATATTTTTTCCAGGTTTTTCTTTGAAATTGCCTACAAGCACTCAAACAACATGTACAACCATACCCGAGAGAGGGTGAATTGGGTAGTTGATAAATATTACGGAATTGAAATTCTTATCAATTTTAAGCCACTTCGTTAATAGCTTTACCGATTAAGCTTAGTATATAATTTTTTCAAATAATATACCCAATAATTTATTTCCAAAGGCACGTTACTACACAATATGGAAATATGAAATAAAATTACGATAAATAAAAGAGTTAAAGGATAGAAAATAACACCGTAATTTATAGTGGTTCGGCCAACAATGCCTACGTCCACTCCTCCATGCTGCGCTTGAAGCTTTTAACTATGTAAATAGGATTCCGCACTTTACAACGAGAGTTTTTCGTGGCTCACTCACAAACCAATAGTTGTGTCCATAGGTTCACCCCAAATCTTTACACAAGAGTTTTATACCTAGGCTCACTCCAAAACTTTTACAACAACATGAGTTTTATTTGTAGGTTCACTATTAATCTTTTCGCAAATTCACCATGAAGAGTATACACCACTCACCACAAGGGATTTCTTACATAAGTGATTGATATAAAAAGATTTACAACATCACTCGGGTACTCACATAAAAGATAATGATGATTAAGATGTAAGTGTCCAACCCAAGTAAATTCAAGCTCATTAAATGTGTATGAAAATATAGTGTGTGAGCTTTGATGATCAAGAGATTTTATGATAAATAAGGTTAAAGAAACTCAATGTTTTTTCTTCTTGGAAAAATGTATAAATATGTTAGAAATTGACAAAAATGAAATGGGGATTCAATTTATAGTGAAGTAAAAATTGCCTCAACACTCTGTCCTAAGATCGATTTTCTGGACTACAGTGGCCGGTATATCGGTCGTGTAATTCAAATAGCTATATTCAGCATATGAATTTTGAGAATTTACGTGCTGCCCCACATGATTACTGACTAGCATGGAGACCAGTATGGACTGGATTGGTTCCAATAGCTATGCGATCTTCAGATTGACCAGTATGATAGATTGGTATAGAGTAGCCCAGTTTTAGAGATTATGCAAAATTACCCACAATATAGCAGATGCATTGGTATGCTAGTTCAGGGGCTGGTGTGCCGGTCACAATGCAAAAACACAAGTTTTGAAGATTAAAACATTATGCACATGACCCAAATGTATTTTATGAATGTGTATGAGTCCTATGAGCTTAAAATACTTGAAATATCAACTCACTTATATTGAAACCCGTAAGTTATGACTTCACTTGATTTCTTCATTGAGCGTTTGAGACTCCACATTCTATTTGCTTTGACATCTTTTTATAATGCTCGCGAATTCGCGTCGAAGTCAGTAGTATTGCATAATCAAAATCAATCATCAAGTGCAATGGCGCTTACAATCTCCTCTTTTTTTATGATGGCAACCTTTAAAATTTGTGAGCTATGAGAGTTCCAAATTTATTGATGATTATAGCTCACCCTCAATATTGGCCCCCCTTCAATATGTGATTGCCTTTCAATCTTGCTCTATAAACACTTAGACAAACAGATTAGTACAAATTTATTCCCCCTCAACATGAGGGTAACACGAGGGTATCCCAAGTTTTAATCTCAATTCTATTATTTTTCCCCATTTGCCATTAGCAAAAAGAATGAAGAATAAAAGATTAAGCACTAAGAGATATAAACCAACATGTGCACAAAACATAATAATAAAGTTCATAAACATGCACAACTAGCATTTTCTCCCATCTTGCTATAAAATCGAATATTCATACATATCATTATCAAAATCATTCAAGTTATATCAATATCTATACATTTCATTTTCAACAAAGAATGAACAATGGAAAGACGTATCAAAAGTGTATCCAAAATGATTATATATGTCAATATATGTGTAATAAACTCACTGTGATATCAATTGTGATTATAAATACAATCAAATCATATAATTAGACGAATATTACAATTAAGCCTCATTCAATTTTTTAGCATTTCTAATCTTTCAAGCAAGTTATCAATTAACTTAAAGAGTTTCATCAATACTCAAATCAAACATTTTAGCTCAAAATGCCCAATCAATAACATGTTTCACAATTATGTCCAACTCATGTAAAAAATTTAAGCATACTCGTGTAAAATGGAGGAAACGGTACCAATATTTCCGTAAATACGATCTTACCCTTTACCGTTTTCATCAAGTGATAAATCCATCATTCACAAAACTTAGTCATTTTTTAGGTTGCATTCGATATTCTTCTTATTGAGTTGTTTCCTCAATTTATGTTAAGTTATTGGGATCATTTGCATTTCTCATTAATTACTTTTCCCAAAACTTCATCTATAAAATCATTCAAGCATATTTTCGTACCCAAAATTTCTTGGGTCCATGAGGGTTAATCTTAGTTTCTTTTGGAACCTATGCAACATTCATATTTTTCTTTTTGGTCCAACAATCCTAAATTTTGTGACCTTTCATATTACATGCATGGAATTCAACATTTGATTTAATGACTTTAGATGTATATGCATATGATAAATGTGTATATGAATTGGATGTCTTCACAAAATAAATTTTCAAATAATTTTGCTTTTTGTGAGGTTTATATCTTAAATACATCTTTGTGAACCAAATAGTATTTTAAAATTATTTTCACCTTGAGTGAACTTTGTCACAATGTCATGCAAATCGCCTATTTTCTTGTTTAAATTATCATTTTCAATTTTCAAAAATTCACAAGCGCATGCTGATTTAGAAATAGATGCTTCATTTTGCATGTTCTCTATACAATATTCATGCTCTATATTTAAACACATGTTCTCATCATCTAAAGCAGGAATTTTTTCAATAAGAGATGCATGGTCATGTTGTTCAAGCATAATATCATTTTCATATTAGGCCTTTAAGAAAATATTATCATTATCCAAAGCACAAATTTTATCCATAAAAGATGCATGTTCATGTTGAAGTAATGTATGCTCTTTCTTAATTAAATTACATTTCTTTCTAAGATAATCATATTTATCATGCAAATCATTCAGCATGTCAAGCATTTCATCATAATTAGAAATTTTATTTTCACAAACAATAATGCTTTTTTTTCCTGATTCCTCTATAGGATTTTTTATAGCCATGAATGCTAAATTATAAATTTCATCATTTGATGAGCAAGAATCAACATATCATTTATTTAATGGACTATTTCCCTCATTTACCAATTCCAATGATTTCCATAATTCATATGCATTTGTAAATTTAGGAATCATATTTATTGTACTTTTATCTATTGCATTGTATAAAAATTCAAGGATATTTGAATTAATCGAAGTTATTCGTCTGTCCACGATATATCATTATCCATCAATGTCATAGGCAAGCAACAATATGAGCATCATTGTTTTCCAAAATTAAAATTTTGTTTCGTCATAAAATGACGGTCTATCGGGATACACTTTTTCGGTAAAGTTTGTTGTGTAGCTTGTAGAGGCAATTTGATCTCTTCTCGAATGGTTAAGTTATTTGCGAGAAGTACAAGCTTTGATACTGATTGAAATTGCCAACAAGTACTTAAACAACAAATACAACTATACTTAAGAATGAGGTGAATTGGGTAGTTGACAAATATTATAGAATTAAAATTCAATCGGTAAAATTCTCTTAGGTCCTACGATGCTTCAATCGGTTGTGAGATGCTTCGATCCCGGCTGTGATAGTTATTGGACCCTCAAGTCCCTCGATGCTTCGATCTATTGTGAGATGTTTCAATCCCATGTGTGATTGTTAATGGTCCTCCGATGCTTCGATCAGTTGTGAGATGCTTTGATTCCGGCTAAGAGATGCTTCGATCTCTTGTCCATATTCCCAAGGCTATACTTTATTCCCGAAGCGGTTTGTTATTCATCCTAATTCTTGAGGCTCTACTCCATTCCCAGAGTTTTTTATTATCCGCCCTCATTCCTGATGCTCTACTCCATTTCTTGAGCTGTCTGATATATGTCCTCATTCCTAAGGCCATACTCTACTCCTAGAGATGTCTGATGTTCGTCCTTATTCCCGATGCTCTACTCTATTCCCAGAGCTGTCTGATGTTCATCCTTATTCCCGAGGATCTACTCCATTCTCGGAGTTGTCTGTTGTTCCTCCTCTTTTGGCATTATGATTCTGGAACAATCTCTATGTTTTGCATTTTGTCTTTTGGAACATGTCCGATTGGATATCTTAAACATGTCCAATTGGATATTTTCCATTTATATCCGGTCGGACATTCATCAAGGATATAAAAAGGCAGGCTTCCTCTTTATTCTACCACCAAATCCAAAAATAGAAGAAAAGAACTCTGTCTGGCCATCTTTACTGAAAAACTATCTCTGGCATTCATTGCCTATTTTCCGACTATCACCATCGACAATATCATTCTTAGGACTCCCAGCACATGATCGCTCTCCTGAAGACATGTGTCTATGGTTCATTTCTCCATTGGACCTCCCATCGGGTGATCAAAAGGCTTACAACCTTAGATATGAACCTTGCATACGTGATACATGAATGATATGAACCTGACATGACTAACATGATAGCCTAAACTCGGAACCTACGACATGAACTAATGTGTGTAACATGACATGAAAAGTACAAGAAACATGGGCTCATACATTCTAAAATATGAATCCTAAACATGTTTTTTATGACATAAACTAGAACGTAACTGGACATCTAAGCTGAGTGCATAACTAACATGAAATCTGAAAATACAACATGAACTCATGAACTGATCACAAGAAGTGACTTAAACCCTTGGGTGAGTTTCCCTATCACCTTGATTCACTCCTTTATGTGCTAGCATGAACAAATTTTAAAGAACAAAATGTCTTCCAATGGAGAGTGGCTCACGGTTTTTGCAAGTAAAAGAGAGAGTGAATAGTTCAATTTTGATTTTCAAAATCTAATACCAAAAGTTGACTTCCAAAGTTGCTTTAAGTTGGTATATGTCTTTCAAATTAAAACAAAGTGTGTTGGATATGGTTTATGTATTCTACAAGCAATCCAAGCCTTACACAACCAATAACAACTTCCATCACTAGTCAAACACATTGATGTAAGTTGGTGGGTCCCACTTTAAATTCTAAATGCAAGTCGGACAATCCAACACGCAACTTCGCTCGGGCCCGAGTTTGTTTAATTCCGAATTAAACGAATTTGCCGTTGCGACTTAATTAAATCCGATTTAATTAAATAATAATGCCTAACAAAATTATTACGTAAGTCGCTTACGAATTAATTCTAAATTAATTCATTCGCATGATTCAAAATCCAATTTTAATTCCGCGTTGAAATCCAATTTCAATTAATATATTTAACATATTATTTTAATAGTAAAATCTAATTTCTCCATTAAATTTATTTTGCCGATTAAATCCAAATTAATCGCGTTCTCTCATCTCGACGAATTTAATCCCAGATAAATTCTCGACGCAATTAATCCTAGATTAATTCTTTCTCTGATAATTAATCCTAGATTAATTCTTGCCGTAATTAATCCCAGATTAATTTTCTCTCCCATAATTAATCCCAGATTAATTATATTCGAGTCAAATCTCATCCGTGAATCTTTGGGAAGCGACCCAAGAGATCCCTGGATATGTTGGCAGTAAATACGGTCATCGGACTATCCGAATACGGGGGTACCCTGTATCACGTTCTTACCAATTTACAAGACATGTTGGCTTCTAGCAAAGCACCGTGTCTACCCAATTCTCCAGAAATATATTCAACATGGAATATACATAATCTTTGGCAAGCGTAGTATACGTAGTAGTGCGTATTACGATCTAGTATCGATATCACATGTTAGGCCTAGGGCTGGAATTGTGTATGCCTCGTACGAAGCATATATCGGATCTCTGGTAACTAGTCTCTATAATCAAATAATCATGACCTAGTCATATTATCCCGATGACTGCAGTACTTAAGAGTACCAGTTCTTTATCCATGCGTGATCATCATCTCCATATGCCTGAAGTGATACTTCCATCTTTACATCACACCCAATACACTACGATTCTCAGTATACCCAGAAGAGGCGTACACAGAACCTGTTAAAGCCCCGGACGACCAAAACCTAAGTATATTGATTGTCGCAAGTATTAGCGATGCAAGTCTCAGGTTAAGACCAAATACACCTACCCTGATTCGGATTCCCATAGACACATAGTCATACTACCAATGGGATTCCGAGGGGTCTATCCAGAGCGAAACTGTCTCTATACCATCGGTACACAGAACCTCATATTACACTTGCATGAGTATCCAATACCCAAATATATGAGAATTATGTCGTTACGCTTCCATAACACGCACAAGTGTAATATTAGCTTATTCCGCATTATCGATGTCCAGTCTTGATAATACTACAACTAGGGATATTTAATGATTAAACCTTACGTGGACTAATATTGTCTCATATCTTATTAATCTAGTACTAATCATATGGACTTTTATCATTTATATATCCCGGTAATCCAATTACAAATGATAAAAGAGCAATTTCCTTTGTCACATAGTTAATTTGTACAACAACACCATGTTCTGTACAAATAGTGATGCTATGGGTCATAATTGTCCAACAATCTCCCACTTGGCCTATAGCCAATCACTCAAGTGTCCTACACCTGAACTATGTACGGGTCGCTCAAACTTCTGTTGAGAAACAGCTTTTGTCAGCGGATTTGCAATCTCATCATCTCATGCGTTTTATTCGATCATCACATCGCCATGATGTATGATCTGACGAATCGGATGAAATAGTCGAAGTATATACTTGGATCGTTGATGAGACCGCGGTTCCTTAGCCTGTGTTGTAGCCCAGCTCAGCTGCTAACAGAACTACACCTAATTCAATTAGGATTATATAGATCCAAAATGCTTCTTTTGCTACCTCAGCTGCATCAATGTTCCGCTTTTGTTATTATTCGGCAACAATATATTGCTTGGAAGATTTCCAGCTCACTGTTTTGTTATTCAAACTAAATATGTACCCTTATTGCGACTTAAAGTCGTCTTTGTCGGTTTGGAAACTTGCAGCGGTGAACCTAGTCACCTCAAGTTCTCCTTTCCCAATATTCCCATAAAGCATCCTTAGTTCATCCAGATACTCAAGGATGTTCTTTACATCAATCCAGTTACCATCACCAGGATTGGCCTTATAGCGTCTACATATGCTCAAAACATATGAGACATCAGGTCACATATATTTCAAAAATGTACGAGCTCTGGGAGGGTTGTCAGCAGCTTTCTAGATTTATCCCAGTAGATCTTTATTCCTAGAATAAAGCCTGCTTCTCTCAAGTTTTTCATGGAGAATTTTAATGAAAGCCAAGCTTTCACCGATTATATTATGGGAATGTTATTGCTAAGAAGCAATACATCATCAACTTATAGGACATTCATTGTCAGTGCGCTCCCACTAACCTTCTTATATACACAAGAATTATATTCGTTTTGAATGAAATCATATACCATTATGATCTCATCAAAATGTTGGTTCCCAGAACATAATGTTTGCTTCCATCCATAAATGGATCGATTTAACTTGCAAACCTTGTTTGCATGTTTCGGCATGACAAAACCGTCAGGATGTTGTAAACATCCTCCAAAAGGTTTCCGTTAAGGAAAGCGGTTTTGACGTTCAGCTGCCATATTTCATAAACGAAATATGCAGCACTTGCAAGCATTATCCGAATGGATTTAATCATGGCAACAGGTAAAAGGTGTCGTCGTAATCGACACCATGTTGATGACGATACCCTTTCGCTACAAGCCTAGCTTTGTACGTTTGTATGTTGCCATCCACGTTTGTCTTCACCATGAAGACCCATCTGTTACCAATAGGCACAATGCCTTCTGGTATATCAACCAGTATCCAAACATGGTTGGTATACATGGAATCCATTTCGGACTTCATGGCACTTTGCCATATAGCGGAGTCGATACCTTCTATCACTTCCTCATACGTAGTCGGTTCAATATCCTCAATAAGACTAATGTCTACATGAAGTGAGATCAGAAACCCATACCTCTTAGGTTGTTTTCTGACTCTCTCCGACCTACGCGGTTCTTGTGTATTCAAAGATTATTGGTACAGTTTCATCCCTGATGAACTGTTGGTGTTCCGTGAGGACTCGGTGCCTGGAAAAGTATTACTCTGATTTTCATCGAGTCTTAATTTCCTACAACTTATCACTGCATAAAGGAATTCCTCTTA